>APFE030450856.1:0-53006 GCA_000404065.3 Pinus taeda | reverse complement strand
CCTGGAAGGAGCTTGTACAACGTCAAGGCAAAGGTTGTAAGGTTCTTTTCTTTTGAATTAATACAATCAAGCTCATTTTTCTCAACAAGTATCTTATGCTATTTGTTTCATGGACTCCTTCACTTTCATGTTAAATATGTCTTATAATATTGGATATTCAGATGCTATTTAATTTTTTGCCTTGTTTGTGCTTGCAGGTTTGCGACGAAGGAACTTACTTGGATCAAAGGAGCGAAGGCATCTCCGAACTTGCGTTAGACATGAGGTAGGCCCTTAAACACATTTGTTTGCCATTATTTATAAAGTGCATTTAGAGAAAGATAGTGTCTGGTTGGTTTGTTTGTCATTAGGTCTTCATTATATTCTAGGAAGGTCTGTCTTGTCCGCAAGATCGACTGATTCCGCGTGACACTACTCACTACATATTTCACTAAAGTTTCTCTATATAGCTTCTTTGGTTGTCCAAAAACAGATATGGTAGCATATGACATGTCTAATTGTAGAGACCCCTGAATTTTGGCACCCCAGGATCTAGACAACAGCATACCATACTTGGGTGGAATGTCTACTACCACTATATCCATCAATATAGTTTTGGCAGGGTACTGAACCAAAGAGACACATAAATCCTTTATAAGCCCTAAACACCTCACTTGACTTGAGTCAGAGGAAAATAAATCCTTATAGGGTCTAGTGATGTCTAAGTTAAGTTTCTCCATAACAGACTTGGGCATGAGATTATGCGAGGCACCAGAGTCAAACATGGCATTATGCAAAATCTTATCATGGATATTGAGATTGACATAGAAAGGTGGTATCCCTCCTTCCAGTGGTTTCCCATTTACTTCAGGACCAAAAATCATCTTGGGCTGGTCATTAAAGAGATTTACAAAATCTGCATTTTCAACGCTATTTAATGATTTGTTTATTTGAGACCTGTAAATATCATGTTTTACTAGTTCTGTCGAGGGGACTAAAATTTTAAGCTTGGCTACCTCTGCTTTGAGATTAAAGGGTAGGATTACTTTTTCTGTTTGAACTTTTGGATTTTTGGCAACATCGCTTTCTATGTTTTCTTGTCTTTCAGGATTTGGGACATCCTTTGCTGATTTTTCTAATCCGATCTTCGAAGACTCTTCCACTGTTTCCTTGGAAGGAAGTGAAGTGGAAGGTTGTTCATTAATGGGCTGATTATCAGAAACATTTTCTATGGTGGCGCTGGAGGGGTTTTGATTTGTTTTTGAAAGGATTTGAAGGGTTTTGGTCACTGGAACTGTTTTACCCTTTTTAGGTTGATTAGGACCTATTTTCTAGTTTGTTTCTATGGCATCAGTACTTTTTCTACTTCTTAAATTATACTACTTATGTACCTCAAAAATAGCAGAGTCATATCCCTATCTGAAATCAAATGACTCTCATGTTTGGGTTTTGAATTGTTGCAATATGTGGGACTCTTGGTCATCCTGAGTTAGGAAGACATCTTCCTCGTCATCTAGACCCATTAAATTTATCTGAGTATCTGGTTCAGGGTCCTCTGAATTGGAGGCTTCTACATAGTTTTCTTGGAAAGGTGGTCTAATATTCTGATCAGGAATATTTTTCCAACATTTTGGTTTTGATTTTTCTTAAAGTTAGGATTTCTCCCTGAATTAGGCTGTTGGCCATCCTAAGGAGATTTCCTTTTGATAATTTCAACTCTATAAAACAATTTGTCCATTCCTTTCACAATAGCATCAAGCTTTTGTTCGAAGGGTGTAGTTTCATCTTTTATAGGTATTCTTCTTTCATTTCTAGCTTTGGCTCTTTTGGAAAGTAGGTTAGCCTCAACACTTACTGGTACACTTTGCATTTCTTCCAAATTGGGGGGGTCCCTTGCTCTTAATTGGAAAGCCATATCTGAATCAAATCCATCAGGAAATTTAATCAGGGCTAAGCTTGGTGGGGGCCTAAGGTCAACTAGAATGGCACTATAAACATTATTGAACCTAGTGCAATAGTCCTTAATGGTTTCATGAGGTCCCCTTTTAAGGTTCTCATATTCAGATAAAATCTGAAGGGGATCCTTCTTTTTCTCCCACCTATTCAAGAATTATTGGTAAAGGACTCTTAAACTGTCTATGCTTTAGGGAGCTAAAGATCTAAACCAGGTTCTAACTTCTCCAGCTAGACTTTGGATGAAAATTCTCATTTGGACATCTGTTGTGTCAATCTCATGAAGTTCAAAGTAATTAGTCATTTTCCTAGTGTTTTGTTGAGCTGTGTAGGTCCCAGTGCCATCAAAAGTAGTAATTTTACTCTGATAATCCAGTGGCATAGCACTTGGGGTAGCAGGAAACATAAGGGGAGCATATTTATTGGCCATGATTGTAGGTTGGGTAGTGGTATGAATGGGAGATGGGGTAACATGAGGTGTCTGGGTTGTGGAGGAAGAACTAGAGGTAGTGGTAGGATGTTGAGTGATGATTTGCTGGGGAGGAAGTGAAGGGATGAAGGGAGGAGTGGAATGGATTTCAGAAGAGTGAGAGAATAATGATGAACTGGCAGAAAGATAAGTAGTCTCAGAAAGTTCATGTGTTCTATCGGTGGTAAGAGATAACTGAGTGGAATCCTGCAGATATTGATCAATTAAAAAATTGGCTTGTTGGATTTCAAGTTCTCTAAGAAATTCTGTATCTTGGACTAGGTCCAATAATTCACTGTCAGATGAGGTTCTAAACAGAGAAAGTTCAAAGTGTTCATCAAAAGGAAGATCTTTTAGGGAAAGCCGCTTAACAGGACATGAATGTGACCTGACCAAAATTCTGGGACTCACTAAACTTTCTTTCCTTCTAATGATTCTTAGAATCAGGTTAGGATTTTCAAACACAGGGGGAGGATTTGGATCAGGGTTAACCCTAGTGTAATGAGTCCTTTTTTAAGCCATATTTCAAATTTTTTATGCTTTCTTATATGAATGTTAAAAATACTTCTAAAAATCCTTTAAGATGCTTTAAATCAAACTTTTGAGTTTCTTAAAGGTTTATTTCAACTGAGGAATTGTTCATTCCCCAGTATGGTCGCCACTATGATATCACTCAAATTTTCCTTAGAAGTTATTGGAAAGAAGGAAAGGATCCAAGGTAACCACAAACCAACTTTTAGGCTTAGGTGCTAGCCCACCTAGTCCAAATAGAGGGCTCTCTCTTTATGGTTTAGCTATGTTTGAAAGGATTTTAGGCTAGTATTAATGTTCAATGAGGTTGTTTTGTTTGAGAATGGTGGAGTTCTGAAACAAATGGGGAAACTAGGCTTTTAGGCCATTGGGCTATGGATTCAATCAGGGATAATTCACTGGATCAAGTCAAATTGCCGAGGTAGGATTTCAACAGGCAGGATAGCAAAATAAAAACAAACTTTGGGGCTTGAATGGATGATATTTCTTCTCAAAACTAGAGGGAAATTAAGAATCCTCAAGTTAGGATTAGAAAGAGGAAAGGAAGATAGGTCAACCAGCATAAGGAAATTAAGAATCTTATACCAGGGAATTATTAGATAAAACTACAGGGATAGAGGAGCAATTAGGAATTCCTTTATCGAAATAATTTAGAAGAAAACATATAAATGGTATATTGTTGATATCAGAGAGAAATAAAGCTAATTCTGATATACTTTGACTATTTTACCATTTAGATTTCAGATGCATGAAACATTGAAACATATAGAAAAAAACATAAAATCACAAGGATAGAATACTTATTTGCAATTAGATTACACATGAATCTGATGAAATGTTCTCAACTTTCATTCATTTTCCAGCAAAAATCCAAGTTTGAGTACAAAAGATTTCTCAGCTAGATAGCATAGAGTTACATAGATGTTATAGAATCCACCCTGAATACTTCGAATGGAGAAGTATTTATACAAAAATTACATCAAAAATATCTCACAACTACATGAGATTTATTCTAGGGAATACAAAATATCTTTTACAAAAATATAGAGACAGATGTAAAACTGATTGTTGTTGTCCCTTTTTTCATGGAAGAGCTTGAGGTTGAAACTCAAATTTGCCTCTTGTTGTTGTTGTAGTAATTGTGTCATGGATCCTTGCTTACTTTTCCCTACTGATACTCTTTACTTATTCTTGATATTCTTTACCTGTTTACCAGCCTTTACCTCAGTAAATATCCTCTATTTACCTCATAATTACCATAGTAAATTATAGGATTTTGAGCATATTGGTCCACCATTCTTCATTGGGTATCTTCATCCTAATCAATTTCCTATATATCTCATCAGCCTCAGTGTACTTTGCAAAATTGGGCTAAGTTGTGAACAAGTGTTTCACTTCATACTCAATATAGAAAAGATTTTCTAAACCCTCATACAACACTTTTCCAATTGGTAGTTCTTTTACTGTGGAAGAGCTGGCTTGACTTTTGGCTTGCTGGTGCAGTTTATCAATGTAGTCTACCTGAGTCATCAGCTTGTCATTTAGACCAGTGGGTTTGGAAGTCCTTTATCCGTTAGAATGTCAAATGTTACCATGAAATCATCTATGTCCTCTTGAATACTTTGACATCTTCTTTCCAAGTTAAGCATTAAGTTCTTTTTAGTAAGAACTTTCTTCACTTCAAGGATAGTACCAATTCGATCCTTGGTTTCCCATTGTTCCAGCTGTTGCCTGCTTTTGCTATTCAAAAAGTTGATCAATTGAGTTGCCTCTTTAGGCTTGTCTCCCAATTCTTCCCTGGTCTTTTATATGATTTCAGTAGCTAGTTTAACTAACTCAATCTGTTCAAAAATGATCTGAATAGAAGACCAAATATCATTGATGGAATCAATGATATTGGTCCATAAAATCTCTTCAATATCTCTTAAGGACTTTTCAAATGTTAAGTCCTTCTCTAATGTTTCTATTCTATCAGTCATCCTTCTATTCTTTCTCTCTTGATCAGTGTAGTTAATTTGGTGATATCTCATAATTGTGCTCCAAGCTAGTAACCATTTCTTTTAATTTTTGTATCTTAGTTGCTTGGATTTTCATTTTTTCCATGGATTTGATTAAGTCCTCTATTTACTTTGTTGAAGTTGTTGCTGCTTTAGAAGTACATGTTGTTGTTACTGGAAGAGCTATTGTTAGGGGAATGTTTGGTGCCAAAGGTGTCGCAATAGTAGATGGCACTACTGTAGAAAATATGGGTACCATAGTCTGAGGCATGGTGGTCGACTCACCTTGTTTAGCCTGCAAAGGTTTTTCCAAATCTTGCTTTGTTTCTTTCAGCTGTTCATTCAACTTAAGGACCAAATCCATAAGTTCCTCCTCACTTTGTTTCTCAATGACTTCTACAGTTTGTGGATGTATGAGGGGAGGAAGTTTGAGTTGTTTCCTGATTGTAGCAATGTCTTCATTCTTTTTCTTTATCAAACTCTCGGCTGCTTTAACATCTTTGGGATTATGACCCAACTCAATCACCAGGTCTTCTAATGACTTTATCCTAGTGTCCTTAGCCTAAGAAGAGGCTTTTTCCAACTGCAACTGTGCTATAGTGTTACTTAGAGAATTTTGCAACTGATGTGCAATCATGGCTTTACTGGTCAATGTGTAATAGACCATCTCACCTGTTTGCTTATGGAGCTCAATCTGATCAATTGGGTGGATGTCTCTGGCAAGAACTTCAAAATCTGTTTTTAAATAATCTGCCATGGGCTTTGGCTATTGTATTGTTGGCTTCAAAAAGCTCATCTGCATTTTTCCCTCTTTGATGTCAAAGGCTGACATCAACCTTGTTTGATTTGTAGGAGCCATTTTCAGAAATTTGGCATAAGTTTGAGCTTTGAGCTACTCATTGCTAGCATTAATTTCTTTTTACTTTTCTTTCAAATCCTCGCTTTGCTCTAAAACAATCATTAGTGATGACACTTCTACACTTGCTACACTTGGCTGCCTATTTAGTGCTTTTGTTTGAGAGGTAGATAGTGTCTCCCCTACTAGTGTTGTCTGCACTGTGTCACTTCTCCTGGCTATTGTGTCACTTCTCCTTTCTTCATATTCCTGCTTAGACAAAGGATTCAATCTCTGCCTTTTCACATATACTTGGTCCACTGGCATTGTAGAGGGACTAGCCTCACTCCTGCTTCTTTTTTGATTTCGTTCCTCATTAAGATGGGTTTGCAATACTGGAGGGTTGCCCATGTTTGTATTAGTTTGGGTCACTTCCTCAGAAATGCTATGTGATCTTGAAGCTTTCGCTTGTCCTGAAGTCTCTAGTTGGCCTGATGTCTCTGGATGTCCTGATGTTTCTGGTTGTCCTGATGTTTATGCACTATCCTCCTGTGTTGGTATCTATGAAGATTCTTCATGCACCTATACAAAGGAATCCAGATCAAGCTGTCTTTCCAAATCTTTCATTACATTTTCTACTTCCACTTGTTCACTATCTTGTTCTATAAGTGTTCCCTCCACCCATTCATTTTGATTTGCATACTGTTATATCTCTGGAATTCTATGATGGATGTAAGGGGATAGTTTATGTTTATGTCTTCTGTCACAGATGAAGCTGAGGATCATAAGGCCAGACGAAACTCTTTTTCAATCTCAATCTCTTAAGGATTTCCTCTGCCTCTTTGCCTGCCCTTCTATTGTTGCAAACAAATGGTCCTAGTTGATCCTTTATCCTTAACTGATCTTTCTTCTTAGCTTTCATAAAATGGATTTCATCAGAGTTGATCATTTGTCTATAGTACTCCAGGGAAAATAATCACATGGGGAGGTATTTGGGCATTTTAAAGGGAGGCAGCTCACACCCATAAATCTTAATCTCAGTATGGTTATGGTACAAGTACCAGTCTCCAACCTTATATTGCTTGGATAACTGAAGAATTCTATTGATATCATCACTGATTCTAGGAGGGGGACTTCCTATCAACATGGTAGTTACTAGATGCACAAATTGATCAGTTAACTGTGTATAAGAATAGAGAGAAGAAGGTGAATTGTCAAAAATGAAAGTCCAAAAGATAACTGATCTGGGGTTCCCTCTAGTGTCAAGCTTTTGTACAAAGAAAGGGAATTTATCAGTTTGGTAGTAAAGGAAAAGATGATACAAGACTAAAGAATATTTAAATACCCTGTCATTCTCTAACCTCATGAATTGGTCATGAATTTTATCAACAGTGCATGTGGCATAGTCAATTTTAAATGCAGGAGGTTGACCACGAGTGAAAATTGACATGTAGGCTAAGGTCAACTCATCTACATACTCACTAGTAGTAAAACACATAATGCAAGCAATCGTGGTGATGATATGCTGGCCCGGATTTGTAAAGAAGCTTGACATATAAGGAGGGGGTTCTTTTGGCCTGTATTTTTCCTCCATGAAAGTCTGATAGATTTGGTTAATTTCATAACTAGATAGCCTCGAAGATTTCTCAAGTAAATTGGCAATGGAAATAGGAGTGAGGTCCTGGACAGGCTGTAGTTGCAACATCTCATTTATAGACTCAGTTGTAATGGTGAAAAGTACTTCCTGGTTAGGGGACATTACAGATCTCAGATTGGGCTTGTAGTTTGCATGGCATTGGTGAACAATGTCTGGGAAGATATGGACAGTGGGGAACTGATATATGAGGAGGTTGGACTCCCAAAGACCTATTTTATCAGCATTGTTCAGGTAATTGTCTTGGTACTTGCAGTATAGCTTCAAGGGGATTTCATCAAAAGTTAGGTCCTTAATTTGAAAATCTTTTTTAGCCAAGGGAAGGTAGTCCAAATCCCTGTGGGGAGTAGTGATTAGTACAACATTTAAGACAATAGGAGCTTCCATCCTTGGTTCTTGTGTATTCAAGGAAGGAATTTGGGGTTTTCAAGAATTTCAGATAAAACAGGTGCTTGGGGGAGTCTTGGGACTAAGAAAACAACTTAATTGTACTGAATTATTTGGGTTTAGAGCAATTTAGTGGATGTTCAGTACAAAAATAGGGTTTCTAAGAAGGAAATGTGGTAAATACCTATTTTTGGTTGACTGTGGGGACAAAAAGCTACAATGAAGGCTTTGCAGGGTGCACACAGTAATCCGCAGTGGCCTGGAGTTCAACAACTAATGGTGGTTGACGGTTGGAACTCAGTTGTTGGATGGGACATACTATGTGGGTGCATAGACGACAGAAGTCACTTTCTCGGTAAAAAGGGAAAATAATGCATATTCTTGTTTTTATGCACAAAGTCAATGACTTTTGGAAGGTGAATGAAAATGACAGTTGGCTTTAACTACCCGATGGGACACTTTGTCGTTTAGTAGAGGTGGTAAGTGGGAGCAGTAATGGTTTTCATTGCACAACTTTTGGGAGGTTGGTGGTTTTTGCGGAGGGTTGTGCGATGCCACAAATTGAATGACACATAGCATCAGTGAAAAGTCAAACCACTTGCATCGTGCAATTAACGTTCATCCCAAAGTCCTGCGCGATATGGGAGAGATCCGTTGGATGTGGGAAGGCCGATCATATGGTAGTCGACAGCGGGAAGTGGTGGAGAGTTAATGGAGGGGCCTGATCATTATTAAAATGACTTTAATTTTATCAGGGGTGATATGGTTGGTGGAGAGGCTATTAACTAATCGGGGTGATTAGTTAATCCCTTTTTAACATGACGGGGGGTTTGGTTCTTAACGAATCATGGTTCGATTAATTAATCCAACTTATTAACTTTATTATGGTTTATTTTTCAAACCATTGGGAAGGGATATTTATTGTTTTTGGGATTTTTATTAATAATACGGGAAAGGGTAATTTGTTTCGGGATTTAAATAAATAATAGGAATTAAAAGTTAATATGATCATGGGAAAATAAAATGCGCCAAGTAAATGTTTCCAAAAATACATTCATCATCCAACACTATGACTTACGCTAAAATGTGTTTGGAGGGTTTTATAAAGAACCATTTATTTTTCCTAAGTAAAAAGTGATTTTACCTTGGAAAAGGATTTGAAGGAAATGAATGAATTATGAAGGGGGCGAATTTTGATGAAGGGGCTTTAGCACTTAGGCCTTGCAAGTTATTTGGCTGAGGGTCCACTCCCTCTTGAAGTCAGAGAAATGCTCTGAGCCCCTTTAACTTTCAAGTTTGTTGGTGCCTTTAGTACTTATGGGAAATTAGTAAAATTTAGGGGAAAATGAGTGAGGGGGTTAATTAGTTTGACTTTTGTCTATGATGTAAATGTCTTCATTGTCATCCATATCTTTAAGTTCTTTTGATGATGAGAGTATATGACTTGAGCTTTTAACTTAACCATTCATCATACATAATTCTGCAACCAATCATCTACTTACCCACCTACACATCCTACCATTTTTACTTCTTTTATTAGGGTGCACTTAAACTAGCAAACCCTTATCAGAATTTTTCTTTTCTTTTATAATGGGAATCTATCTAAGTCTATCCTTATTACATCCAAGGGCTCAGATTAAACTGTTGAGCTCCTTTTATTCACTCTACCTATCTACTTATCTGCCAAGATTAAACAGTTTGGTCAAATTTTATTCTCTATATCTAAGCATGAAATTGAAAACATGGAATAACCAAGATTAAACTGTTTGGTTACCATGGATTGTGGCATAAGTAACAAGTTGCACACAATCTTTATTATACAAAAAGCAGAACAGGAGTGGCATTTGGGCTTGCATACTTTCATGGTCTTTATTTTTGTTGGGGTTCATTTTCTTTCATTTTTTGACCTCTTCTTTATTCTTTTTGCCCTTTGATTTTTCTTTAGGGCATACCCTCTTTAAATTTTTTTTTTTTTTTGATATTTTACAAATATGGAAAACATTTGCAACAAGCAAAGGTATGTACAGATTACAGAGATAAACCAAGTCAATCATGATATATGACACCTATTGGTATAGAAAAATAACAACAAGCCCTAAGCATCTTGAATCTTGGGGTAAATATTAGTAAGATGATCCCCACTACGTAACTTGCACGAGAATTTAACCTTATTTTTAGACTCCTTCTCTCCCTCACTAGTGTCTTCCCTAGGTTTATTTGCATTTCCCTTCCCTCCCTTCTCTTTCTTTTTCCCATGTCCATTTTTCTTCCCGTCAGATTGTTGATTTCCTTTGGGATTTGAGGACTGGACAACATTAACCACCAAAGGTTGAGGAGGAGGAGGAATTGATGGCATTATCTTTGTCACAGAATAAGATTGTAATCAAAACTATTGTAATTAACTTACTAACAGACTAGCCGTATTAGAATCAAGCGATCCTACAACTCCGTTAACATGGGGGTTTGGTTTCGATTTGGCGAGATCAATTTTATATCTAGGAGCATCATGTAGTATCTTATGGAGGACTCGAGACTGGGAACCAATAATCTCTAGTTATTAGGATATAAAGATAGTTTGTTCTTTTATGAACACTCATTAAAGTGACACATCCTTAGATATCTCAGGCTATAAAGATTTCAAAAGCCACTCGAGAAGAAATTCATCAGGGATATAAGCCTTGATCACTCTATTCCTTTTGCGCCACTCTTGAATGTTGTCAGAAATATGGGTGGCCTTGTGCTGTTCAAAATTGTCCAAAAATTCAGTTTCAACATCATAATGAACATACAACTGAAAGTGGTTGAGAAACATTGTAGCCAACTCATGAAACATAGAAAATGAGCCACCCTTTAATTCGATATACCACTTCATTACATTTCTAGTTAAGGTGTGTTGAAATAGTCTCAACCTAATTAAATCATCAATCAAAGAGTTTGATGAGCACCATAAGTGGAAAGTGGTTACATGGTCAGCTGGATCCTCACCAGACTTCCCTTCAAATTTTGGTATATCAGATGGAATTTTGGTAGGGACCAAGGGCCGAGTCGGGTTCTAATAGATCAAGTCATTAGTCAAGTTGAAAGATATGGAAAATTGAGAGTTTCCATGAATGGTAAGTGCGAAGATACTGCCAAATTCCAAGCTCCAAGAGTGCAATTCCTAACATTTGAAAAAGAGTAACCTGGATTTTGAGAGGCACCAGGTTGTCAAGGATTACTCGTAGAAGTAATTGAACTATAAGGAAAAACATTTAGTCCAAGGGTTTATGGAGGGTATCTACCCCCTACTACAACATTAATAGCCATAAGAACATTTCCTCCAGGTGGAACATTATATGTAGGGGAGAGCCCTTGGTAAGGGTTCCAAGTACTAGGCAAAGGAGGAAAAACATGCGAAGTAATAACAGTAAGGAAGGGAATACTCACCTACTGACCAAATAAATGAGAGATATTCCTAGAGCCAAAACCACTAACATAAGGATATATGAAGCCCTAGCTCCCTTAAAAAGGATTAATATTTTGAGCATAGCCAAGAGAAAGTCATTTATCCTACATTCAATAATGGATTGGTGTTATGTCCCTATATTACTAGTGTAACCCCTTATCATTATTAGTGCAACCCCCTTATTATATTTTCTGCCCATATATTACCCATATGGTTATTATTTTGCCCCATAAAAGCCCACTATTGCTATTATTGTGCCCTTACATTATTATTGTTACGTTAACTCTAATTATATTATGACCCCTTAGACTCCTATATATAGAAAGGAGGTCTTGTCATTTGTATCATCAAAGAATTGTTCATTTGTTTAATGTAAAGGAGGTTTCCTCCTTTAAGAAGCTCATTTCTAAGGCGTTGATTATCTTTTCTATCTTTCTGTGAGTTGGTTACATAACATTTGGTATCAGAGCTTTGGATTATAGGGTTTCACTGCTCCAAACAGGTCATCGTGGCATTTTCACTATATCGTTTTCACTATGAACTTTTAGAAGCTAAAACAAAAACCCATTTGAGAAGAAATTGGTCTAAACCTCGAGTCCAAATGTCAGATCTTGTATCACTATATTTTCAGAGATATGATCTAAGGAATTTAGGGTTTGTGCAAGCTCCATAATTTCATCTCAAATAGGTTATCATGAAATTTTCACTATAATTTTTCTTTTACAAAGGTTCAGACTCTGAAATTAAAACCCATTTGAGATGAAACCATGGGGAATCTAGGGCCCAAATTTCAGATCTCGTTTTGCTATATTTTAGGAGATACAATCCAAGACAATTAGGGTTTCTACAGGCTCTAAAATTACATCGCAAACAAGTGACCTGGGGAAAATCGTCATAAGTGTCTCTCTAAGCATGGATTGAAATTTAGTAAGAAGTTACAGAAAGAGTTTTCTTTTTATCTTTTTCAGATCCGAAGGTTGAGACAATGACACGTGGTTCTTCATACAAGTTTGCTCTTCCGAAAAGGTATATAATTAGGTCATCTTGGGAGATTGTGCATAACACTTTCTTGGAAAATCAAATTTTGATCATACTGGTGGCATTGGAAAGAGGACATAGAGGGATACTGCAAGTCGCAATTTCAGAACTGGAAGATCCGAAATTATAGAGTTACAATCATCTCAATGTCAAGCTCCTAAAATCAAGAAAAGGCGATATGAGGAAGTTTGATGGCAAGGATCCGGTAAATTGGATACTACAGATGGAGCAATATTTTGATCTAAATGAGGTGCAACTATTACAAAAGGTACGTATTGCATCTTCATATTTAGAACTGGATCAATTTTTATGGTATAAAGGGCTTTGTTCTCATAAATCACCTGTTACGTGGTCAATTTTTACAGAGGAAATGATAACACATTATGAGGATACAAAGAGAAACACCTTCTTTAGCTAATTGATAAATATCAAACAAAAGTGTTCAATGGGAGAGCACATTGAGGACTCTAAAAAATTTAATATAAGGGAAAATGAAATTCCAGAGAAGCAAAGGATTGATGTCTCCATAGGGAATTTAAAGGATAACATTCAACTGAGTTTCATCTTTGGGAACCTAATTCATTGAAGAAGGCATTCAGTTTGGCAAGAAAAGTGGAAAGCAAAATTATGGCAACAAGGGAGTCTACCCCTCACAACTATAAGGATGGAAGTGTTGTTTCTCCTATCCTTCCACAACCTACAAAGTTGACAACACAACAATTGGAAGAAAAATGAGCAAAAGGACTTTGTTACAATTGTGATAACAAATACATTAAAGGTCATAAGTGTGCTGGGAAGAAATTATTTTACATTAATTGTGAAGAGGAGGAAGAAAATGATCAAGAAACATAAAAAGAAGAGGATATACACCAGGAAACAACCCTAGAGAAAGAAGAAATGGATCCAACCATATCTTATAAAGCATTGGCAACAATTACCACTCCTCAAACTCTCAAGATAGAAGGACATATCAAGAAGAAAAATGTTCAAGAAGTGAAAGATCACAATGAGAAAGAAGAAATGAATCTAACCATATCTTGTAATTCATTGGCCAGAATTACCACTCCTCTAACTATCAAGATAGAAGGACATATCAAGAATAAAAATGTTCAAGAAGTGAAATATCACAGTGAGCATCAAGAAATGAATTTGACCATATCTTGTAATGCATTGGAAGAAATTACCACTCCTAAAACTCTCAAGATAGAAGGACATATCAAGAAGAAAGATTCAAGCAGTGAAAGATCACATCAAACATCACAACAAGTTCTCCAACTTTTCAAGGATAACGCCACATTGATGCAGAATCAAATGAAACAACAGGAAAAACAACATCGTAATTGAAAGAAGTTTGATGAAAGCGATTGAGTATTTTTACAGTTACATCTCAAGAAGCTATTTATGAGAAGAAATGTTGGCAATACTACATGCACTTAAGAAAATGGAAACCTACCTAATGGAAGACACTTCAAGGTAAAATGGATCATGATAGTCTTTAATACATTTTAGAACAAATATTATCTTTAGAAGAACAAAAAAAATGGGTCACAAATATGTTGGGTTATGACTTTGAAATCATCTACAAAAAAGGGAAGAAAAATGTTGTTCGAGATGCACTCTTAAGAAAGGATGAGGATGTGGAAGCATTGTTTCATGTTATTTCTATTATCCAACCAGATTGTATAAACAAAGCAAGGGATGAATGGAAGAAAGACGACGAAGTGTGGCCACTCCTTCAAAAGTTGCAGAAGATCCCAGTTCAAACAATATTGCCAGAACTTGACGAGGAAGGAAAAACCATATTGGAACCTAGAGCAGTGACAGAAACAAGAAACTGATAGCTATGATATCAATCAATTTTAGAGTATCTCCTCAAGTGGAAGAACTTACCCACAGAATATTCCACATGGGAGGTTAAGAATTTTATACAAAAGCGTCAAGAACTACTCAAGCGTAGAGGACAACACTTTTTGAAGGAGAGGGGCATGTTAGGTCCCTATACTACTAGTGTAACCCCTTATTATTATTAGTACAACCCCCTTAATATATTGTTGTTCCCATGTAGTCCCAATATTGTTATTATTGTGCCCCATAGAAGCCCACTATTGTTATTATTGTGCCCTTACTTATGTCAGCTCTGATTATATTATGACCCCTTAGATTCCTATATATAGAAAGGAGGTCTTGTCATTTGTATCATCCACGAATTGTTCATTTGTGTAATGTAAAGGAGGTTTCCCCTTCAAAGAGGCTTATTTCTAAGGGATTGATCTATCTTTTCTATCTTTTTGTGAGCTTGTTACATAACAATTGGAAGGAGGAACATTGTGGAGATGATGAACCACTATCCATCAAAGTCATAGATACTAAAGAAGTAGAGGGTAAAGTTGATGAAACTAAGGCAATCCCACTAGATGGAAATCCAAAAGTATAAGCACCAGTGAAAGGAGAAGAAGGTTGGATTCCCCCACTCAAACCCAAAATGGAGGTCGAACAAACTACTAAGCTAGGTACAATGTAGAAATAGAAATAGTACCTCCTCCTATATCTAAATAAGGAGTATGCACAACAGTCGTATCGGTAGCCACACTTGTGTTACTAACATTAGCCATTAAGAAAAAAAAAGGAGAGTGAACAGGGCTAACCAATCTATGAGTTAGAGTACCCGTGTATAATACAATGTAAGAAATATGGGAAGGAAGAGGTTCTGTAGGAGTCCCAGGGGACTCTGAAACGTCTTCAATTTCTACCTCATCTTCTAATTGGAAGAGTATTCTAGCAAGTACTAGAGTGTTTCCACCTGGATTATGGACTAGACTAGGTTATCCCTATGTAATAAGAGCTCTCAATGAAGGATCTGGCCCCATTTCATTAGCTTGTACTAGTTCAAAAGAACCAGCAGAATTACCCCTATGCCTTCTTGGTGAATGCTTAACAATCACAAGTGAAATCCCATGAAGCCTTCTAGATCGATGAACTAGTTGATCAACCACCTTTATATATAAAGAGAAATTAAATACACAAATCACCTAAGGCAATGTAGGAGCACAAAGACCTCTCTAAAAAAGTTCTAAACAACCAAGAAAATAACTTCCAAGTCTTTTCATTCCGAGTGATTAGGATCGAACACAAGAATACAAGAATGTGAAGAAAATGACCTCCCGAAGGTAGTTTTGGATGATGAGTGCCCAAACCTACCACCGAAGGTGTTAGAAGTAGTTAGGTTGATCTCCAAACAATATCATTTGTTGGTGCAAGTACCAAGGCTTCTCAAGGGCACCCTCGAGGAGTATTATGAAAGTGATACAACGTCTGCCTTATGTACTGTAGGAATTCCCCAATGTAGTCACTTGTATGGTCTCTAGGAAAGGAAACTAAGGTCACTAGCTCGTGATCAGAAATTAGGCAGAACATTTGTGGGCATGTGATCCAACAAGAAGTATAGGGGATAACTCTCTTTTCCTATGCTCACATGTCCTCGTTCTTGACTCTTGTGTTAGAGGAGATTTCCCAGACAACTTAAAAATACTAGATTTCTACTCCTCGATCAAATTCTATACTTTTCATTTTGAGTGGACTTGGAGAGTCTAATATCCACACACCTATTCCAAGGCCCTAAAATTCCCTAGACTAGTTGATGTTGCTATGACAAAAAGAAAAAGTCTAGTTCATTTTAATTTAAGCATTTATTTTAGTTGGTTTTTATTTAGGAAAAGGGAAATAGAAGTGTAACTGATGATGTTTTGATGCAAAAGAAATCAATAGGAAACCTAGGCTACATGAGAATGCAACACTTCTTTTTATTCAATGAAAGAGATTTCTACAAGGGTTCTATGAGAAACCTAATAAAGAAAAAATTGTTTTTCTTTTTCAATTTAACACTCGCTCATTCAAAACCTAACAAAAAGAGCTAGATGATGTCCAAAATGCATATAACCTAATACACCCTAGCATGTAAATGTAAGATTAAAAACGAGACCTAAAGGTAAATAAATGTGATAAAAAGGGTAAAGGCCAACTCAAACAACACCTATAAATAAATCCCAAATAAAGTGCACTCCTCAAAGCAAAAAAAAGAAAAGAAAAAAATTTAACCTTATCACAACAATTTGGAAATTTGTTGAAACCCAAAAGACTACTAAAACAAGAAACAAAAGAAAATAAAGAAACAATTTTTTTTTTCTATTTATTTTTCTTTTAAATATTTTGAAAAAAACTAAAAATTCAGATTGGGAAGGCAATCAACAATCTTAAGACCAAAGGTATGAATAAGGCTCAAATTCAGCTAGCCACAAATGATCACAAAGATTAAAATACTAGTGCAAATGAGAGACTTACCACTTCAGGAAACTGGCCAAAAATATGTAAAAGACTTAGAAAATCGGAAAGAATCCATAGAACTAAAATCTCACACTCATCCAAGAATATCAATCCCCTTTCAAAAACAAGAAAGAGAAAGAAAAAAAATCCAACGACTAGGTTACAAGGGAAGTAAATCAAAGACTGGGTTATCAAAAAGTTCAAGAGAAATAGAGAAATATTCCAAAGCCATAAAACATCCAGATGCCTCACAAAGAAGATCTTGAACCCAACTTTAGACACAAAAAGCTTCAAAAACTGAAAACCCTAGGTTGACACAAGCATTTCTCAAACAAGAGGAAAGACATAAACAAAAAAAGTCATCAAGGTGATTCCAAACCTCACAAATATCAAGAAAACATAAATAAACTTGGTCAAAACCTCATCAAAACCAAGAAATGAAAAATTTTCATTTTTCAAATTTGTATGCAACTGTTCAAATACAATTTATCATATATACTTGACTGTATGTGAAGCAACAAGTGTATACATAGGTTTATTTGGAAGAAACTATTTGCATTGTTGTGTTGGCATTGATGTCAACAAGGTCATGGTCATACTTTTCATATGCATGTGTGATGGATGTTTTACTTGGTGGCCCTACTAGTTGGCATTGATGTATTGAGAGTGATATGGTTGTGTTGGCATTGATGTCAACGCTAGAGGTCAAACACTATGTCAACCTCATGATAATGCAGATTGATGGACCATGGTGTGTGTCAGTATGTTTTGGCATTTGTGGAGCTTGATGGTAGCATGATGGTCTTGGAGGAGTTGACATGTGTTGGCATGTGCATTGATGTACATGTCATGATGGTTTGATGATGTTGCTATAGGTAAAGGAGGCTACTATAGGTGATGATCAAAGATACATGTGATGGAGATCATTCATGGCACACTAGTTGAGTTGTCAACTAGGTCTTCATTAGGTATTCATGTCTATTCCTATGAAAAGACTTATTTTAGTAATGTGATGGCTTGATGATGGTGCTACAAAGGATCATAGAGGTTCTTTAGATGTGTTGCATCTTGTTCATAGGTTTGATGGAGAGTGGAAGACTTGTTGGCATATTTGCCAACCTTATTTTTTGGCCCTTCTAGGTCAACTTGGTAGTGACACTTGGGAGGATTGTTTGATCCATTTGCAGAGGTATCAGAGGCCATGTAAGAGGTATGGAGGCATGCATAGATGAAGGGAAGAGGATTCAACATATTGAAGTGGTCCTGAGTTTATGGACTGATGGCTTTCCTCAATTGTAGCCCTAGTCCCTTGCATGGAACCCTATGGGGGTGGTTAGAATGATCCAATCTCATGGAAGGAACCCTATAGGGGTGGTTATATCCCCAGTTGAATTCAAACAATGTCAAGGGTGAGACTGAGGGTTTTCACAACATTTCGCTTACATTCCTCGCATTTTTCTGAAGGAAATTAGCTTGGAAATTCCCGGAGGCTTCCAAAATTGTTTGAAAATGTCAGAAATGGTTTGAAAATGTACTCTCATGATGTGAATGCATTTAGTGCACTAATTGTGACCTTAGTGCATTTATTTGGTCAAATTTTTGCACCTTTGATCCTAGCCCCAAGCTCAATTTCGCCCTACATGTTTTAAATTCTTGCATTGTGATCTTTGTGGTTGTTGATGGAGTCAGATGTTGAGTGTATGTGTGGAGAGAAGGATGAATAGTGTGTTTATCCTTTAGACCCATTAGAGAGATTAGATTTCTTCAGTCCATAAGTGATAATGGCTAAATAATGAGCAGATATGAAGCATGCTGCAGAATATATCATAATTGGAGCTACTAATGTAGAGATTGGTTGGAGAGTTAGGTATGTTGCTAAGGTATATGTTGGTGATCCTATCACACTTGTTTTGTGGGAGTTTTTGATGCATTTAGCACATAGCCATGTGTCTTATGATGTTATTTTTATTATGCAATGTTTTGTTTTATGAGGGTTTGATAGTATTCATATTTGTGTGGCCACAGTTTTTCTATTGGAGAGCACATCTTTTGTTCATTGCTTTTATTTTGATTTGATTATGACATCTTGAGATCTTGTTGCTGAGAATATGTATGCTGAGCTAATTTTTGGTTGAGTGTAGTTTCTTGGGATTCAGTTTGAAAATATATGAATGGAGGTTTGCATAGTGGTAGAGAAGAAATGAATTCATGGTAAAGGAGAAGGGATAATGAAGCTTCAGCAAAGAAACAAGTTTCTCATCCAATGGTCATCGGATAGTTCAACAGAAACTAGGCAAGGCTCATTGGTGATGGTGGTGACCAGCGAATTAGAGTCTGTAAGAGTTGATTGATATTTTTGGCATAACCGGGTGAGGATTGTTGATCATGTTGGCCTTCAGTGAATGGTAGTCTGTTGATCCATAAAGAATAGAGTCTTCCAGTTGATTACTAGTATCAAGTCTCCTAGTCAATCAGGGTTGGCATCTGGTATATGAGGTCGAGTCTCCAGGTTGATCGAAGTCAACAAGCTATGTAAAATATCAATTACTTGACTAATAGAAATTTAGAGAAAAACAACAGCAACAAGGGTGGTTTTTCTCCTGGAAGGGTTTCCACTAGAAATATTGTGTCTCATGTATGATTGATGTGATGTGCATGTTTATTGTTTTATATTGCTTTTTATGGTTTTAAGTTATGCTTATGTGAAGCACATGTTTATGATTTGTTGCTAACATATGTGTGATTCAGTAAGTGAAGTAATAAAAGGTAAAAATTGTATATAGATCACACGACTAATTCACCCCCCACCCCCCCAAGTAGTGCTCAAAGGTTTCCAAAAATTGGTATTAGAACACATTCCAATAATTGGTATCAAAGTCAAGGCTCTTGGTTGTAGCTTGATCATTAGAGAGTAGATTTGGGGTTTGTTGTTGGAAATTGAATTTTTATTTTAGAATGGATGTCCTCACTACTGCTAATTACAAACTATGGGGAAAAAATGTTAAATCTCAATTTTTGTCTTGTGGATCTAACACTTGGAGAGTAGTATGTGAAGGTTGTGGCAAAGATCCAATTGTAGAAAAAAGATTGCAGCAAGATGCACAATCACAATGCATAATCTACGAGAATCTTCATAATGATGATATGAAGAGACAAGTCAGTTTGAAACATGAGAAATATATGTAGGACAAGCTAGAATCCATTTTTGGATATGGCACCAACAACAATAAGGAAATTGAGAAGAAGAGAAATAAGAAGAAGAACGAGAAGAAGAGCCTCCAATAATAAGAATCTTAGCCACAAGAGTCTCATTCTTCTAGTGCACATGATTCAACAGATGATGAGAAGGAATAAGAAAAACTTCAAGACAAAGGTATAAATATTAATGATTTTCTATTGAGTTATAATTTTGATGATTCAAATTTTGATCATGATGAAGCATATAGTAAAGATGAGAATGATATTAAGGGTCTAAGAATTGAGATTTCTAGACTAATAGTTGCATGAAAAGATCAAGAAAAATTGTTACATATTTTTTATGATAAGGAGGCGAAGCTCAAGGAAGAGATTGTGAGCTTAAAGATTAAATTGGCATAATCTGAAAAAAGTTGAGGAAGGCATGATGAAACAATACCAAGTCAAGGTAGAAGAATTTGAGAAATTAGAAGTAGAGGTTCTTTCCTTGAGAAAGAAGTGGAAGATGGAGAAGAGAACGATAACCTTGGATAATTTTCTTGAGATCCAAAGATCACCATTGGATAAATTGGTCTTGGGTTTCAAAAGGGTGAATCTAGTTTGCATGCAGGTAAGAACACCAAAGAAGAACCCAAGAAACATGTAGCAAACAACACCAGTAGAAAAATTGAGATCCAAGGAAATAAGAAGTACATCTAGTAGCCAATGAGAAAGCAAAAGAACGAGTAGTAGAAAATCAAGCAAAACCAATATCCAATCATTCAACAAAATCAACAACAGAGAAGAAAATCTCAAGGAGATCCTACATTCAAAAAACGTTTTTCTCCTAGAGATAATCGTGGCAGATTTATAAAGTTTCAAAGGAATCAAAGTCCTTTTGTTCCCTTTATGCATAATGTAGAATGTTACAATTGTCACAAGTTTGGGCATATTGTAGAAAATTGTTGGAGTAGATCGTATAGACCATATCAACAGAGATTCCATCAATTCCAGTAGCCAAGGAGAATGGCCAACAAGTATGCTTGTGATTTTTATGGTTAATGTAACTCATGTCACTTGTTTGGCCAAGAGGAAATATATTGTAGGTCTAACTGTTGGAGGAGAGATACATTTCAGTCAAGGTTTAGATCTAGCATGAGTAGAAGAAGAGTTAATCCTCTTAGCCATGTGGAGTGCTATATTTTCCATAGATTTCTCCATATGGCGAGAGATTGTTTATTGCCCCATTAGTCAAGACAAAATTGTTAAGGGCAGCAAAAAAAGAGAGGATCTAGCTAAAAACCAGTGAATCAATAGAAGAAGTATATGAAGGAAGAGAATAAGAAGATCAAGGAAGAAAGAAGGCAACCGAAAACTATGTGGAGATAGAAGCAAAACAACTCTTCAACTAGTGAAGAAAATTCCCTCATGTAGTCCATGATTATTCATGCACACTTTATAGAGGAATGCACACCATGAGAGGTGAATAAGCTCAAGGGGAGCATATTATGGAGTTTTCATCAGTGTTGATGAGTTCATTTCAGCCTTCATGCACTTTCAGGTCCACAGGATCAGCCTATCTCTTGGAGGTATATTGAGCTCAAGGGGAGCTATGCATGGTATACAGACTCATGATTTGTTTTGTCTCTTTCACTTATTTTCACTCATGTGATTATAGAAGATTTACATATGTATTCATGAGTGAAAATGAGAATATTTTTTAGCGATGTATATAATTTTGGTTTCCACTAACAACTAGTTAAAAAGATGACAACCAATCATACATTGGATCATGACTCCAGGATGTATTGAGATTACTTATGACATGGACCAGCCATGTATGGATTGTTGTATGACGATTACTACAACCATGTACTTATTATTGTTTCATCATTTTATGATGGTATTGGGTCCAATCAATAGTTCTTGAGTCATCATGGTGATACGCTTGTTATGGAGGAGTCATATGGAGTCATATTGCAGCCACATGTATAGGCTAATGATGATTTAATAGTCATGATGTATCATGTATTTGAGTCTTTGGTCCATAGGAGATGATCATAGAAGCTATGTATTTGATTGAAATCCCATGTAATATGCTCATGGAGCCATGTACTTGTATTGTACTACGATTTGGGTCTTTTATCTATAAGTCATGAGGTCATGTAATAATCATGTATGGGGTCTTTATATCACTGATAAAGCCATGTATTTATCATGTATATGTCACTTGAGTAATGGTCTTGTGGAATCTTGATCCATATGGTGTTTCTACTTGCCAAAGGAAGCATTGTTTGCAGTGGAAGTGGTCACTTCAACCCAACAATTGGTATCTCTACAGCTTGGATATGACACATGTTCTAGGGAGCATTATTTTCTCTTATTATTTCACCCATGCATTGTTGGAATTATGATCCACTTGGAGGTGTTCATGCTATGCCTCATACTATGCTATGACAGTGGGGTTCTTGGCCTCATGTGATGAGATGTTCTGGAGTTGCTGCTATGTAGTTCTGGGGGATATCATGTGTGGTTGCCTCATGTGGTATTTCTACATATCATATGATGATGAATTTTATGATGTTACTATGAAGAGGTGTGATGGTTTGATGCTTATGTTCATATTGATGCATGTACTTGATGCTGCTTATAGTTGATATTATGATGATGTTGGCATATGTTGCTTGATGCTAGTAGTTGCTCGTTGACATTCTACTATGAATGGTGATTGGATATATATGTTGCTTACGTCTTATATGGAGGAACGGATGATTGTTTATGCATTATATTTCAGCCATGTAGAGATGTATTACTCCATTTCTTGTGCTTCAATTCTTACTACCTATTCATATGGAGTTGACCCTTTTCCATTGATGGAAAAGGGCGAGAGAATTTGGAGAGATTTGGATGGATAGAGGGCATCTTCAGTTTTTGGTGGGGATATGGAGGTAATCCCCAGATGTTGACGAGGTTGACATCAATGCGAAAGGGGGAGTTTGTTGGCATTGCTTTGTTGCCATAATGTCAACAAGCTCATGGTCATGTTCATACTTGTCATATGAATAAGTGATGGATGTTTGACTTGGTGGTCCTACTGGTTGGAATTGATGTATTGATAGTGAGATGGTTGTGTTGGAATCGATGTCAACTATAGAGTTCATACACTTATATTAGCCTCATGATGATGTAGATTGATGGACCATGGTGTGTGTCAGCATGTGTTGGAATTAATGGTATTGAAGGAGTTTACATGTGTTGACATGTACATTTATGGACATGTCATGATGGTTTGTTGATTCTACTACAAGTAGAGGAGGCTGCTACAGGTGATGATCAAAGATATATGTGATGAAGATCGTTCATGGCACACTAGTTGGGTTGAAAACTAGGTCTTCATGTCCATGCCTATGAGGAGACTTTTTTTAGTGATGTGATGGCTTGATGATGGTGCTATAGAGGATTTTAGAGGATCTTCAAATGTGTTTTAGCTTTTTCAAAGGTCTGATGGAGAGTGTAGGATTTATCAGCATACTTACCAACCTTGTTTGTTGGCCCTTCTAGGTCAACTTGGCAGTGACACTTCAAAGGATTATTTGATTCATTTAAATAGGTGTCATAGGACATGTCAAAGGTCTGGAGGCACGTATATATGTAGGGGGAGAGGATGCAATAGATCATAGAGGTCCTAAGATGAAGGAATGATGGTTTTCCTTATTTTTATCCCCAGTCACATGCACAAAGGCCTATGGGAGCAATTGGAATGCTTCAGTCGCATGGAGGGAAGCATATGTGAGAATTTATAGCCCCAATCAAATTTAGATAGTGTTAAGGGTGTCACTAAGGGTTTTCACGACATTTCCTCCCCATTCCTCGCACTGTTCAGAAGGAAATTAGCCTGGAAATTCCCAGAGGCTTCCAGAATTGTTTGAAAATTTCAGAAATGGTTTGAAAAGGTCCTCTCATGTTGTGAATGCATTTAGTTCACTATTAGTGACCATAGTGGATTGATTTGGTCCAATTTTTTCACCTTTAATCCTAGTCCCAAGCTCAATTTCACCCTACATTTTTTATATTATTGCATTGTGAACTTTGTGGTTGTTAATGGAGTTAGATGTTGAGTGTATGTGTTGAGAGAAGGATGAATAGCGTGTTTTTACTTCAGACCTATTAGAGAACTTATATTTCTTCAATCCATGAGTGTTACTGGCTAAATAATGAGTAGATCTGAAGCATGCTACAAAATAGATTAGAATTGGAGTTGTTGATGTATAGATTGGTTGGAGAGTTAGGTATGATGCTAGAGTATATGTTGGTGATCCTCTCACACTATTTTTTAGGATATGTTGATGCATTTAAATAATAGCCATGTTTCTTAGATGTTATTTTTATTATGCAACATTTCATTGTTGTGAGGGTTTGATAGTATTCAGATTTGTGTGACCATAATTTTTCTATTAGAGAACACATGTTTTGTGCATTGTTTTTATTTTGAGTTGATGATGAGATTTTGATTCTAAGAGTATGTATGCAGAGTTGATTTCTAGTTGAGGATATTGTCTTGGGATCTAGTTTAAAAATACATGAAAGGAGGTCCGCATAGTGGTATAAGAGTAGTGACTTCATGACAGAGGAGCATGGATAGCAAAGCTTCAGCAAAGGAACAAGTTTCTCATCCAATGGTGGTTGGATAGTTTGATATAAACTGCACGAGGCTCATTGGTCATGGTGATGACCAAAAAATCGGAGTCTGTAAGAGTCGATTGATATTTCGGGAGTAACTAGGTGAGGATCTCTGAATGTGGTGGCCTTCAGCGGATGGTAGTTCGTAGATCCATAGATAATAGAGTCTTCCTGTTGATCAGTAGTATCGAGTCTCCTATCCAATTGGAGTTGGAATCTTGTATATGAGGTCAAGTCTCCATGCTGATGGGAGTCGACAAGATATGTAAAGAATAAATTGCTTGACTAACAAAAATTCAGCGCAGAGCAGTAACAACAAGGGCATTTTTCTCCAGGAAGGGTTTCCACCATTTTTTTAATCTCATGTGCGATTTATGTGATCTGCATGTTTATTGTTTTATATTGTTGCTTACCATTTTAAGCTATGATTATGTGATGCACATGTTTATGAGTTTCTTCTAACATATGTGTGATTCATTAAGTGAAGTAATAAAAGATAAAAATAGTATATAGATCACACTAATAATTAACCCCCCCCCCCCCCCACAAGTAGTTCTCAAAGGTTTCCAACAAATTAGTATCAAAGTACATTTCCAAAAGAACCTACATAAGTACGCAACTGCCTAGAACAAAAAACACATATAAAAAGAAAACTAAGGAAAAAAAAAAAATCCCAAATCTAAAAGATCAGGTTGAATGACCAAAATACTTATGACTTAAGAAAACTGCAAAAAACAAATAAACAACAAACTAAACCCAGATCAAAGAAAACAACCTTTCTAGGGAATACTTGATGGTATTCCCTAGTGGAGTCACCAATTCTGTTGGTGGGAAATTTTCCCTAAGACAATGGTTGAAAACCTCAACAGAGCAAGATAAAAAAATCAAACAAAGAAAACTTAATCAGGCATGCCAAAAATTCAAATGATCAAATTTGGATTTAGAGACGTACTTGAGGGTAGATGTTCTCGTAGGGTCCAAACCCTCTGCTTGCTCCAAGATGTGAAAACCTGAAAGTCAATCACATAAAAATATACATAATATATAATTTCATGTGGATGCATAAGAATATGTTAGATCATCATATATAACAATTTATACTATCATCCATAAGATGAAAACATGTGTTGGGAACAAGATATGATCTTCTTTATTGATTAACAACAGTAAATACAAGATATATGCAACCTGATCCATTGACAAAGCCTTCCTTCATATTCGTCCAACTTAAGCCACGAAGACAAACTCTCTAATATGTGTAAGAAGATGCTAGATAAGGATACCAAACATCTATGCAAAGGAAACCATGGTTTCCTAGAGACTGGGACTACAAGAGGCATGGGAAAAACAAACTTGATCTGGGGGAAACTAAGTATAATGTTGATATCTCTCTTCTCTATATCCATTAGGCCTACCCAAGGGCTGTATATATACCACCTTAAATTGGTTATTTCAGTTAGGCCATGGTGGGATCTAGGTAAAACCCATAAATCCCACCCAAAAAATAACATTTTATTTTATTTTTTTCATATTTAAAAATGTATATGCAAGTATAGTATTATTGGACCCATGTATGTATGCTCTTTTGTGTCGGTATAGTCACGTATGGAATTTGAAATATAGTTGTTTTTAATATAATGTCAAGTCTGCATGGGTAAACAAACTACCCAGGGCCATAAAAGAGCATCAGGTGTACCAGAGTGTTGGATGATACTATAACAAGGAGCTACCACGATTAGGAGTTTCCATATCAATGATCCACCTTTTCAATCTTGAATTATATTAAGACTCGAAGCTCAACTTTTTCATAGGTATTTTTCTTTGAGAAATGCTTTCCACCAATCCTCTTTTTGGGTTATGAACCTCCATGCTATCCTAGCACCAATTTCTATATTCATAAGGATAGGATCTCAAATGCCAAGACCTCCATGAATATTTGGATGTTTGATTGTTTCCCATTTTAGAAAATGAATTTTTTTGTAGTTGTGTGGCTTCCTTCCCATAGGAATTTGTGAATATTCTTAGACATTACTAAGAGAACACTATGAGGGAATACTAGTGCTAAAAATTGGCACAAGGGTAAAGTAGAAATCATCACCTTTAGCACTACCTCACGTACTAAGTTTATCCAGCACACTCCCTAGGTTGGAAATTTTAATTTAAATTTAGCTAAAACACCTTCCCATACTTGTGAGGAATGAGACTTCAAACAAATGGGTGTACCCAAATATTTGAATTTTTTCGAGGAGTTAGGAGAGAATCCCAATATATTGCTAATTAGTCTCTACTTGCTTTATGAAACATTCTAGAAATAAATCTATGATTTCCTTGTATTTGTTTTCCCTCCAAAGGCTTCTAATAAATTGTTAAGGAATGTTGAAGAATGTGACTAGTGTCAGTCTTCATAATTGTAATTGTCAAAAGAAAGAAAATGATTTTTAATTATAAAATAAGATGACTTATTAAAGCATGGGTTTCATGCTTGCGTTAACATTTTCTAGGTCAAAGCCTCCATTGAAGACTTCTAAGTTTTTTATTGAGTGAATAGAGTCATTGTCATTTTTATTAGACCCTTCATGGGCTTTTGTATCATGTAAAAATAATTATTTTTTGGTCAAAAATATCATTTTTCAACTCCACACCAAGTCGGCCCTCTCTTCAACAATTCATCCTAGATTAGGGTTATTTGACCTAGTTAGAAAGCTATAAATAAGAGATAATTCGACCTATTTGGAACACACATTCAAGAAGTTTGATCTATAAGAGAGAGAAGCAGAAAAAGAGAGCTAAATTGTTGTATAAGAAGAATATTAGTTGGGAAGGAAGAAATCAAGTTTTTGGGCATTCTATCTCTCAATGTGTGAAGTTATTGGGTTGTTGTTGAGGCCAAAATTCTAAATTTATTATAGATTCGAAATTCTAAAGTTAGGGAAAAAAAATATGTACCTGGGGGGGAGATTATGGATTGATGTTGCAACTATGAAGCTGGTACTTAGAGGCTTTGGAAATTATCATCTACAAGAAGGAAGGGTTGACTTGGTGGTTGGAGGACGTCTTTGTCTAGGTCTAAGAAGTCTTGAATTGTCTCATCTTGATTTTAATCTACTAGTGGAATATTTTACTGGGTTTCCCCTATAGAGGGGTTTTGGCCATGACTAAGTGCCTGTATGTGGTGTCCCTAATCTTCATGTTTTTATTTGATGATTTATTTATGAAAATAATATAAAAGACGAACATAAAACAAAGTTAATAAGAACACATGAATATCACAAGTAATTATCAATATAAGAAAATATTTCTTCCTTTTTTATTTTCTAACATGGTATCAGAGCTAAGGGAAGAAGGATGAAATAAAAGGTAGCTTAAATATCTATCGAAGTAAATAGGATCAAAGGAAGGTCATTAAGGAAAAGGACTATATAAGGAGAGAGGCCTACTATCTATAAGAACTATGTCAACTTCAATATTGAAGGGAGAAAAAAAGCTATAAGGAGCCTCCAACTACAGGGCATGGAAAAAGAGGATAACCATTATCCTCACTAAGTATAAATTTTTGGACCTTGTTCAAGGAAAATTCTAGAAGCCTGCAGATGATGTAGAAAAGGAGAATTTCAGAGAAACCAAAATCTTGGCCATGAATCTGATAGTGGATGGAGTAAAGGAAAGCCTAATTCCATACATATCCAATATAGACTCTACTCAAGAAATGTATGAAGATTTTTCCAAGTTATTCACCATCAAGAACATTGGTTAGATAGCTAGCCTTAAGAAGTAATTAAGAACAATAAGGATGACAAGAGATGATACTATCATCATAATTTTTGAGGATATATAGAATAAGAGATGAACTTTAAGACATAGATGAGGTTGTACTAGAACAAGAACTTGTAATTGTTACTCTTCTAGGTCTACCAAAATCTCAGAGTTCTTTTGAATAAGGAATTAGCATTTGGAATGATACTCCATCCTTTGAAGAAATGTCGAATGCATGCAGCCAAGAAGAAGCCCAAATATCATTAGTGAACAACAACAAGGAGGATGAAGAAGACAATACCTCAAATGCCTATTATGATCATCAAAAGAAGAAGGGAAAATTCAAAAAGTTCAAAGGACCAAAGAAGAAAGTTGACCTATCCAAGATCAAATGTTACAACT
Source organism: Pinus taeda (assembly GCA_000404065.3). NCBI lineage: Eukaryota > Viridiplantae > Streptophyta > Pinopsida > Pinales > Pinaceae > Pinus > Pinus taeda. The sequence goes on along the minus strand of APFE030450856.1, from coordinate 24,389 downwards.
ATCATAAGACGGGTCATTACAAAAATCAATGTCCTGAGAATCCAAGGAATAAGAGGAGAGATATGGAACAAGTAAATATTACCGATGAAGCTCCACCTAAGATGAACAAGGATGAAGAATTAGAAGTCAAAGGTTTATACTATTAAGTCCTCTCCTACATATCCTTCTTAGTCTTCTATTCTAAGTTTTGTATTATTTTCCTTTATTTCTAGAGTTTGTAGACCTAATATAGAATATTTTTGAATTATTTTGATAAATTGTAGGTATCCCTCATAAATATTGATTAAAGAGGGAGCCTTCACCATTTTACCAAAATATAAGTATCTTGTTCTTTGTTTACTCTTTATGTTTGGTTTCCTCATAACAATATTTGCTTGTAGTGCATGCTAATAACCTTTTCTTTATATTTTCGTTGGTAGGAAAGCTTGCAAAATATACAAAGGTTATGGAGGAGAATTAAAAGGATAGACATGAAGCTTGGAATAAGTTCCATTGCAAAGGAAATCATTCAAGAAATGATGTCCTACAAGGTTTGTTAAAGAACAACTCAAGGTATGTCTTAAACTACAAGTTTTGTTTCAAGGTTCTCTTCATAGAAAGAGTATTTTCATTCTCTTTTGAAATTTGTTTTATGGACATCGTTATGTCTAGGATTTTGAATTAAAAAGATTCTTGTTAGGGTGATTAATAATTAGTGTTAGAAAATTATATATTACAGAGAAATGGAACACATAAAATATTGCAAAAATATAAACACGAGAAACGCACAAAACAAGAGAGACACAAATATACATGGTTCACCCAAATCGGGTTGCATCCACGAAGAAACAACTAGTCTTTCCTTTTATATTATCCCGCAAAATGAAGAGATATAATAAAAAACAAATCTGTTGTAATTCCCTCTTCACACTCACACAATCTCCTCTTTCTTTCTTGCTCATAATACACCTCTACATAGTCACAATACAATTCCCTCTCATATAGCAAGCAGTTTCCTTCTAGGGGAAAAAACCTTAAATTAAACATAACTTCTACCATCAAATTTCCACCTAATGAATGACCCAGATTAACTATGAAATTACAACATTTTACAAGGAAATTTTATATCTATTTTTAGCTTTGCACCCCCCCTGGACCCCCCTTGAAATTCAAATAACGAGCAGCGTTGCCACCCCATTACGAACTGGGGTCCAATGCAGTGATACCTTTAAATAAAGAAGATAACCAGGCTCCACACCCAATAATTAGATTGAATCTACCCTCATTATATTATCTCTTATTTTTAATCATTCTTGTGAAACCCTAACCTTTAGGGTTCACTATGAAAGCCTATCCTATTATTACTAATGGTATGTCACTGTCAATTATGAAACCCTAGCCTTCTTAGGGTTTGTTAATAAATTCTAGAACATATGATGAAATCCTATTCTTTTATGGTTTTGATAACATCATAAAAAATCTACTACTTCAGGGTTTGTTGTTAATGTCTAGGTTATGTAATGAAACCCTAGATTTTTAGGGTTTGGTGATTTAGGGTTTATGAACAAAACTATTGTAATAGTTATAGTAAGATCCTAGGAATGAAACTCTAGGTGTATATTTGCCTGTATGATCAAAACTCTAGCCATGTCAAAATTGTTGTATATCTAACTTCAATGTATTGATTCTTGTATCTTGGGTTTACCTAGTAGATAGGAGATGCTAGTACATGTAAATGAAATCCTAGATTTATATGAAGTATTCTAACTTGATTGTTGATTAGTGAAATCTTGGGTTCATAACAAAACCCTAGTAGAATATGTTGTGAATTATAGGAAATACTATTTAAGTTATGGATGTATGGTACTATGATTGAATTGTTATTTTATTGAATTGTTAAAGCTTTATGTATTGAAGATGGAATGCAGGGTTTATGACAAAACCCTAGCAAGAAGGTGAAGTCTAGTATATAAAATATTCAACCCTTGTTGATTATGAACCTAACTAAGTTTAGGTGTCTGATGTCAAAAGCTTGAATGTTTTGATGGTCTTGATATGGTTGACTTCATGCTCTTGTATGTTTTCATTTGGTTGTACTTGCTATTAAAATTTTGCAAGAACATGATCTTCAAGATCATGAAGATGCTCATAATGATGAACATGATGAAGGAAGATACATGAATAATGATAATATAAGCTGACCTTGATTTCATGAGAAAGAAGTGAAGCCTTGAAAGGATAAATTTACTCTGATATTATAAAAGAATGAATTTTTTGATCTCCTTAAGTTAAGAGGAAGCATGGTTAGAAGAAAGGGTACATCTCCCCAGTTGAGAAGGAGGGAACATTATGAGAGTCATAGTAAATACCTTGAATAAAAAATGAATGAAAGTACTACAAATGGATTTTAAAAATAAAAGACTTGAAAATTACTAAGGTTTTATTTGGTGCTACTAAAGAAGTCAAAGAATAAGGAATCTTTTGACATATTGTATATGGATAGCTTTATGATAATATGAGTAGCATCAGGATGATTAAGGACCCCAAAGGTTTGTGTTTACTTATTTATGTATTTGAAAGTTTATTACTAATTGCGGTTGTGATTTTGCAGGATCTCTCCACAAAAAGGTTGAAAATTTGAAGCATGATTGGAGTTGTGAATATATATCTCATTTAGTTTATAAGGACAGATGTAAACATTTGGTGCTGAGTGCCTACTGCTTGGGAGGACATCTGGTTGGATTATGTGTTGATGACTTGATCCTAAAGTAGGGACGGTTGTGTTGGTTATGGAGCTCGGACCTTGAATACATACCTAGATCCTTGGATTGGTGATAGAGCTTAAAATCTTGATTGTACCTAAAGTGGTTAAAGCTTGATTTCACCTTAGTCCCACCTAATTACAGTACCCTAGTTAGGTATCTAACATATAACACTGTGTGTTATAGAACTCTTCGTAGTTCATATCATTTTAAGATCTTCCATGTACCCTCATATGAATGTAATTATGAATACCTCCCTAGTTAAGAGGGAGCGTTGAAGAATGTAACTAGTGTCAGTCTTCATAATTGTAATTGTCAAAATAAAGAAAAAGATTTTTTTATTATAAAATAAAATGACTTATTAAAGCATGGGTTTCATGCTTGGGTCAACATTTTCTAGGTAAAAGTCTCCATTGAAGACTTCTAGGTTTTGTATTGAGTCAATAGATTCATTTTCATTTTTATTAGACCCTTCTTGGGCTTTTGTATCATGTAAAAATAATTATTTTTTAGTCAAAAATATCATTTGTCACCTCCATGCCAAGTCGACCTTCTCCTCAGCAAGTCGTCTAGGATTAGGGCTATTTGACCCAATTGGAAGGCTATAAATAAGATGAATTTTGACCTATTTGGAACACACATTCAAGAAGTTTGATCTATAAGAGAGAGAAGTAGAAAAGAGAGAGAAATTTCTAGAGAAGAATAAGATTAGTTGGGAAGACATAAATTGATCTTTTGGGTATTTGATCTCTCACACATGTGAAGTTACCGAGTTGTTGCTGGGGCTGAAATTTTGAATCTAATGCAAGTCCAAAATTATGAAGCTGGGAGTTGAAAATCTGTAGTTGGAAGCTGAAATTCTGTATTGAAGCTGCAACTGTGAAGTTGGTACTTGGATACTTTGGCAAGGATCATCTACAAGAAGCAAGGGCTGACTTGGTGGTTGGAGGAGGCCTTTGTCTAGGTCTAAGAGGTCTTGAATTGTCTCATCTTGATTCAAATCTACTAGTGGAAGAGTTGACTGGTTTTCCCCTATAAAGGAGTTTTACCCTAGCTGAGCGCATATATCTAATGTCCTTGATCTTCAATTTTTGATTTGATGATTGCTTGATGAAAAGAAGATAAAAGAAAAACATAAGCAAAGTATATAAGAACACATGAATATCACAAGTAATTATCAATATAAGAAAAAATTTCTGCCTTTCTGATTTTCTAACAAGGAAAAGTTTGAATAATCTCACTATAATAGTTGAACCTTCACTCTAAAGAAGCATATCATCAGCAAATTGAGAATGACCAATATTCTTTATTCCATAGACATACATTATTCTAGGTTATATTTCCATTGTTCTTTCACATTACAACATTATGATGAGGGATTCAACCATTAAAATGTAAATAAAAAAGAAAATAGACATCCTTAATGAACGTCGCGGGTGTCACAAAAGAAGCTCACTTCTCTTCCATTTATTAATGGTGATATCTAGGGTGATTGAATGCATAAATAAATTCAGTGAATAACCTTTTATCAAAGCCATATCTTGCCATTACCTAAAATAATTATTCATGCAAACCCTATCAAAGGCATTAGCCATGTCAAGATTGATGATCATGCCTTGATCGCCCCTTCCTTGACTTGAATGGAGTGTCTCTTGGACCACAGTTATATTATCAAATATTTTCCTATTATGCAAAATGACTCCTTAGCTCTCAATGATTAGATTAGGAAGAAATTTTTTTGTTCTTAAAGAGAAAATCATTGAGATCACTTTGTAAGAAACATTTCAAAATGAGATTACTCTGAATTTGGATAAGGAAGAGATATTTTATTTTTTTGGTACCAATTCCAAAAATAAATAAAAATAATAATTTCACCCCCCATATAGTGATTTTTGAAGAAATAAGCAATCATTCTACACAATCAAAGTTGATTACCTTCTAGAACTAATGGTAAAAATGTTCTAAGAATCCATTCAGTTCAGGTGCTTTTTCATGGTTGAAGGAGAACACTACCTTATGGACTTCTTCCATATTGTTTTTCTACAATAACTTAGTATTTTCGTCTTGAGTGAGAATTTTTGAAATGTTTTCAAGTGTATACTACTCTTATTCAACACTAGTAGGGCCTGTAGCACTATAGAGATCGACATAATGTAGGACGACCTCTTCCCTGATTTTACTTATCTCTGAGACCTTATTGCCTCTTAGAATTATTTATTTAATGTTGTTTTTCCATAACAAGTTTCTTGCTTGGTTGTGAAAAAAAATTGTATTCATGTCTCCTTCATGGAGCCATACACTCCTAGATTTAAGTTGCCATTCTTCTTCTTCTTATTTCACTTCCTTATGGAGAGCTCCAAATGCTTCCTTCTCTTCCTTCAATGGCTTGTTAGAAAAAAGGCCATTCTCTATTTTGGACTAAAGGGTCCATTTCATTCTGATAAGCGTGTATCATAGTTTGATTTTCCTTCATCTCATCATGAGTCCACTTCAAAGCTTCAAATATTCCTTGCGACATTTTATTTCCCTCTCCCAAATAGTAACTAGGATACCAAGGACCCATATGCTCTAGAATATTTTAACTAGCTCACTCAATCCTTTTTGTCATACCAAGAGTGGGTTATATCACAAGGGGATAGGTCCATAATATTCTTCTTGTGAGATATCTAGTGCAATTCAGTAGTGATCAAAGTCGTTCTATGGGAGGGTGCCAGAAGGAAAATATATATTTTTTGTCAAGAACGAATCAAAAATTAGAAATCTATCGAGTCTTGGAGTGATATGTCTTCGACCATGTCATTTATTGTTCTAAGTAAACTTATTGGTGATAGGTTCATCCAAAAAATTTATGTCCTATATTAAATCCTCCATAATTTCTTGAAATTGGTCCCTAACCATAGAACCACCTTTGTTTTTGCACTGATACAAATTCATGTTAAAATCCCCTCTAAAAATGCAGTCAACACTAAAGGGGGAGTCACCAATATGTAGTAAAGAATCCAACATTTTGTTTTTTCTCAAAAATGGACCAACATATAAATTAACAATAGAACATATGTGATCGGAAGGAATGAGAAAAAACATTGTTGCAAGCTAATGCATGGTAGGGCTTTGGTCCAATAGATTTAGAGTTAATTGATCCCATAATGTGCATACTTCCTTGGAGGCTACACGAGAACTCACCAACATGATTTCGTTTCCATGCCATGTTTTGTGATGTTTATAGTGGATCTTTCGATCCCCCATTTTGGTCCCTTGGAGAAGGACAACTTACGGTATTTCCTTTTTAATTAAGGATTTAAATTTCGACATATGATTTTCCAACCCAAGTACCCTACGATTCCAGGCTATTACTTTCATCATTTACTACTGGAGTGAGAAACCCCATGTGGAGGGGTTGTGTTTCCTCCTTTCCTGGTATTTTAATACCCTTTAAGCGTTGGATTCAATGTTGTTTAAATAGTCATTTTGTTTTCATTTTCTGCATTTTCTATTATGATATTCTTATTGAAATTTCTGCTAGCATTTCTTGAAGTCCTTATTATTTTTCTTTCTTTGCTTCTGATTTCTCATTAACTAAGCTACATGTGGAAGGCCCAATATAAATGTTCCTTGGGGAGAGGAATTATTCCTCATCATAGGAGGACTCTTTCTCTGGTTGTACAAGGATTATATCCTCCTCCAAGGGCAACATATTCTCTTTAGTTTGATCTACAATTACTTCTATTATCGAATCTAGACCCTTTGGGGAAGGAGGAATTTACCCTTCCTATGTTATCAAATTTAGGACCTCATAGTTGTCGTTGTTCTCTATCTATCCATTCGATTTACTAGTTCCTTGACAATTGAATTGGCCAATTTTTTTAGGGGAGGTTCGCCCTTACCAGTTATCTTTGTCTTCGAGTTGATCTATTTATTGTGGTTGTTTATCCTATATTGTTGGGGATCTTCTTCTATTTAGTTGTTTCCATTTCTCTCCTTCATGAGTTATTTTCAGTTGATCTACCATTTTTTTCTTCAATTTCTCATAAAGTGGCCATACTCATGATACAATTTTCATTTGGATGGACGATAGTCATAATCTACTTCTTGCATGTGAGACCATTTATCCAAATTCAAATTGATGGTTGTAGGAAGCACCTTATCTAGGTCCACTTCCACATGGATCTATGCATAGGAAAAAATACCTTCTAGTGGCTAAAATTGATCTCTGTATTTTCCCAAGGTGCTTATAATACTTCTAAATGTGTTATTGTCCCAAAAATGCAAGTGGAGGAATGGGAGATTCACCACAACTAGCACTTTTGATGAAACATCAATCTCGCAATTGAATTCTGGACTCTAATGATCTAAATATAATCCCTGGGTTCCCATAAAATATGTTCCATTGCAATGTCCATAAACTAGAATTTATTTCAAAGAAGAAGGTGAAGAAACCCTTCCTGCATAATGAAGAAAAAACAACACCTTTGATAATTGGACTCCAATTTTTGTCTACCCTGTGATAGCCCCTGTAGCTAACCCTCCTGTAAATATCACTATGAATTGTAATTCATGTAAATTGTGTTGAATTGTAACACATTGACTTGCTGAGATGGGACACAGATTTAGAGGTATGCAGGAGGATTTGCTTGTAAACCCAATCATCACATTTATTCCATCACCTAAATCCCTAGCGGTTTAATGACATTGTTGTGCAGTCATTGAATGGCAAAGATGGGTCTCCTCGGTGGAGGACAAGTAGGTAGAGTTTCTATCGGGAATCATGTTAACAGGGTTACCATACAAGAGAAAAGTTGGGGAAGAAAATCCTAGTGGGTATATGTGAGGGTATCAATTGTTGTTTATCATCCTAAGAATTATAGGGGGGAGAGAGAGAGATTTTTCATTCTCTGAAACCAGGGTTAGGGTACATAAAGTGGAGTCAGACAATTAGGGCTCAAAGTCTTCTAGAATCAATGTTTTATGCTCATGGGATGGATTCCTTGTGTTTTCTCTAAGCTCTATCTTGTGACTATGTGTTGTTTTACTCAGACATGGGTGTATGTTATGCATTGTTTTTCCAAAGAGAGTTTGGTGGACTTGTGATACTCAACTGATTGTTGAGCTAATAAACCCATACAACTTTCTTGTTGATAAACCGCTTGAATTGTGTCTTGCCTCAGAGCTAATAAACCACTTGGAACTTGTTGGGTTGATAAAATACTATTAGGATAAGAAACCCAGGTGCTTGTTGAAAGGAGTTGATAAACCACAAATTGCTTGCCTTGGGGCTAATAAACCACTTGTGTGCTTACTTAGTAGGTTGATAAATCACCTGGATAGTGGGCTCTTGACTCCTACAATAGCTAATCTAGCTGATAAAACTTCCATTATGCTTATGATACTTCTTCAGAATTGAGATCAGACCTTTCATGCATTGGTCAAACCCTTGTGGTTTTTTTTTTCATTTATTCAAGAGTTCCTATGGTGTTACAATTAGGGCTATTGATAAATCACCTGAGAAATGAATTTTTCCTTTTACTTAGTTGATTTGATTTTGGTGAGAGAACTCTTGAGAAATTACCTCCTTAGACTTTGAATCTGGCTTGAGAGTGGTTATTTGTAAGAAAGATTGCAATGCAATTGGCCTACAGTTGGATGGAGAGTTGAATTCCAACTCTCAGTTTCCAGTCATTTGAAGATAGCAAGGTAAGTTTATTACTTTATACTTTATGTGTTGAAAAGATGAACATTTTTTTTGTGTGATATATACATGTAGTATTAGTATTGTAAATGGAGAAATCTATTATTCTTGTATGTCTATGATGATGGTCCTGTGTGACTATGGAATGTGGTTAGCTAGGTTGCTACAATGCGTAGATTCCATTCATTAGCATGCTATGGATATTAAGGCTCTTGTTATATTCAAAATAGTGGTCATATTTTCTAAGTAGGGCTTCAGTACATTTTATCATATTGAATAAGATTCAGATGTCATCAATAGTGATCCAGTCGACGCGAAATCTAGTTTGATGTTTAGTTGTGAGGGTTGGTTTTTGCACTTTCAAATGTCATGGAAAAATGTTGAGGCACAAATAAATAGTGGGGAAATCTAGAGTAGCTTCACCCTAGGCCAACCAAAGAGTACTCGAACTCTATAGTCAGTTGAGGCTCAGGTAGATTTGATGAATTATGCCTTGTGTATAGTCAGAAAGGTGTCAAATTTCCATGATGAGTGCTCAGTAGCCAATGTGGGGCCATTATGTGAGGGTTGGGATTATTAGGGCACCCAATTCATCCAAGGTTTTCGACTGATGAGATAGTGTGTTGTTCGTTACTTATGTGTATAAAGTTTTCTATGTAGGTAAGAGGTCCTCGAAGAGTGTGGGACATATTAACTATTGTTGTCCTAGATTATAGTTATGAGGGTGACATATTAACTATTGTTGTCCTAGGTTAGAGTTATCAGGGTGACATATTAACTATTGTTTTCCTGGATTAGTTTATGAGGGCATTGTTCAACTACATGTATACATCTTACTAATTGTAATCCTAGACACATATTTCAACTAGCTAGCATCATTAAGTCTCAATCGCCCCAAATTGGGGTCTTGTCTACTTGAGGTAAGTCGATTGGTTGGGTTATTTTGACTAATCTTTTCTAGTCAAGGTAGGCTGATTGGTTGGGTCATTTCAACCAACCTTTTCTATTCAAAGTAACTCGACTAGTTAGGTCATTTCAACTGATCTTGTTTAGTCAAGGTAAGTTGACTGGTTGGGTCATTTCAACTGATCTTACATAGTTGAGGTAATTCAACTAGTTGGGTCATTTCACCTGATCTTACCTATTCGAGGTAAGTTGACTAGTTGGGTCATTTCAACTTATATTTTCTTATCATGCTAAATTAACTATTATGGTAAGTCAGCTAGTTGTGTTAACCTGATGAGTTGGGTTTATATTGATTGTTTCTATCATGTTGATTAATCATGTTTTGTCGACTAGTTGGGTTGTGTCAAAAGGTAATCGACCAACTACGTAAGGTGGTGTATTCCAAAATTAATTCCACAAGCTTTGGAGAAGTAGAACTTTTGTAACCCCGTTTCTATAATGAGACCATGGATGTTGGGTTAGGATAAAGTAACACCTACCATTTGGCCTAGAAGGAACTAGAGGGTGGGAGGAAGCAAGATAGAGTGGTATCTGATTTGCAGATTCAATGTTGAACCTTTAGGGATAAAATCTCAATTCTCTCAGTATAAAGTGTGGCATGTTAACTCGAGGTGTGATGTTTCATATCGATATACACCAACATGCATACTTCAATTAAGCCAAGGTGATTATGAATATGATTTCTTATATTTTGAGTTTTCTAACAATTGGATGTGTATGAAAACACATCAGAAGACAAGAAGGGACAAGGGATGGGAAACAAAATGGTGTAGTACAATACTGACATATCACAACATAGGCACAAGGAAGGGTTAGTTGAGAAGAGAGGAGATGTAGGCTCTCTTGAATGGATGGATACATTAAGAAGTTTAAGGGTTGAGCTAAGGAGTTGCAAGGATAAAAATGAAAGGATTGTTAGAACTCAGGAGAAAAAAGAGGAAATGGATGTAATCACATTGCAAACCCTATCATACTTGCATAGATAGAAACGACGTGAGATGGGTGCCAGCTACAAGTATTGGCAAGGCTCAATAAGACTATGGAAACAATAGACAAAGACTTATGTTGCATAGGGTGGTAGATCCAAAAAGAGACATAGACCATCAAGTGAAGCTATAGTGAGATGGGGTACCCCATTGAGTACTCCAGAAATAAGGATGGGTAGTTATAAGAAGATGTTGAGTGTTGCTATCAGGAGACATCATTGATGGAGAAGAGAAGGAAAATACCTTATGTCAAAGGAATTTAAGAAGGCCATGCCTCTTACATTTTATGGAGAGGAACAAAAGGTCAAGGATGCCAAATCATGGGTACTTGGAAGAAAGAATTATTTTAGGGTCCATAATTACTCTGACAATATGAAGGCAAGGGTAGCCATCTTCAATCTAAAAGGAAAGGTTGATATTTGATGGGAATATTTAATGAATGTCAAGGATATTATAGAGGTAGAGTTGTCTTGGAAAATATTTGAGAGGTATAAGGAAAAGTATTTATCAGAGATATATTATGACAATAAGGCAAAAAACTTTTATGAACATAAGCTAGTGAAGTTGTCAGTAGATGAGTATGTAACAAAATTTTTGGAATTGTTGAGGTATGTTCCTTGCCTCAAGGATGAAAAGGAAAAGATACAAAGGATCCTTAGTGGATTACCACAAACATTAAGGGATATGATAGAGTTCGATGAGCCACAAACTCTAGAGGATGCTATAAAAAAGATGAAGTATTGTTATGAACAATCCAAGCACAAGTATGAGTAAGGGGATGATTTTAAGTCAAAGGGAAAATCTGACTTTGATGGAAAGGGGCAGAAAATTACAAGAAGCTAACAAGGTGTAGGCACGAGGTTCACCACTACTACTAGTCATGACCATCACTTTAAACCTTCTAGAGAAGAAGTTGATTGGCCAAAGAGAAAACCCATAGAATGTTGGACATTTGGGGAAAACCATCTATGGAAGGATTTCCCTCAATTACAGAGGAATAATCCAAGGCTATATAACATACAGGAGGTGGATATAGTAAGGGAAATGGCCTAGAATATACATTGCAATGGATAATAGAGAGGTTGATCATCAGACATCCATTATTGACATGGGAGGTATGATAAAAAACAAACTATTTCAATTTTAATTGACCCTAGTTCAAACTTTAGTTATGTGAGTCTATCATTAGTTAAGAAATGTGCACTACAAAAGGAACCACACAAGGAATAATGGCTAGTTCAACTGGCATCAGGAACAAAGATATGATATTATAACATGGTGAGATTGTTCCCAATCATGCTAAGTGGGATGTCAATGACAAAAAATTTAAATTTGTTGTCATTGGCTGCTTATGGCATCCTCACTAGGATGGAATAGTTGGCTAGGAACAAAACAAAGGTTGACTACTTTGGTAAGTTGAGTGAATGGCTCAATGAGGACAGTTAAATGATGGCGCTGCAAGGAATTTATAAACCAATATCAATTAGGTTAGTAACAATGCTACAATTAAAATGATGTAGTTGGAAAGGGCTTAGATTATTTGTTGTCCAAATAGTTAGTGATCCTAAAGGGAAAAACAATAACTCAATAGAGAAATTGATTTTAAAATAATCTAAAGATATGTTTCCTATTAAGGAAATCCCTATATTTCCACCACATAGATAAGTAGTTCTCTCCATAAAATTGTTATCTAAAATAGTGATGGCATCTAAGGCTCCTTACCAAATGAACACTCTGAAGCTGATAGAGCTAAAGCTATACCTAAAATAAATGTTATACAAAGATTATATCAGGTCAAGTGTATCACCTTGTGGAGCATTAGTTTTATTCATGGGAAATGAATATGGCACATTGAGACTCTGTATATATTACAGGAAACTCAATAAAACCACCATAAAGAATAAATGCCCCTTGCCACGAATTGATGATTTATTTGACTAGCTTACAGGAGAAATTTGTAGGTTTTAACCCTATACATAAATTACCTGCAGATGAATTCTAAAAACAAAAAATAAACAATGAGAAGTATACAAAAAAATACACAAATATTTTCCCCTAGATCCCAAAACCAAGACTACCAGATTGATTTTTCATTATGTTCCTTTCAATGTTACAATACATATATATACATGTTGAAGCATTCATAAACCCCAATCCATTAACCATGGATTAAAAAATAACTGTAGCTCCCTTGACTGGATCTAAAAAATACTATGGGTAGAAAACCATCATTCCCAAAACCATGCAAAACCGATGCACAAAACCATAGGGAGGTCTACCCACCTAATATAGGGTCCAAAATTGTTTCCCGGGATGCTGCACCAAACCCCTTAAAGGGGGGCTACCACCCCCATGATACCCCCCCGTGACCCCTTGTTGTGCTCGACACAACGAAAAAGGGTGGTTTTCACCCCCCTGCACATGCGACTATTCATGGAAAGAATATAACACACACCCAACATTCTCCCACTTATTGTTTTCTTTTCGACACAGGGGGTCATTGAAGAGCTTAGTCATCGGTCTAGCCCTATAATGCCCATTATTTCTCTACACCAAGAAAAATTCTTAGTGCTCATAGACTTCGTCGATGCATCTGCAACATTCTTCAAAGTGTCCACCTTTACCAGCAACACCTTGTTTCCTCAACCATATCCCTCACAAAGTGATACTAAACATCAATGTGCTTTCTCTTTGAATGATAAGAAAATTTCACTGTAGTTGTCACAGTCTATCCTTATAGCTCATTGTATGAAACCCATACTTGAACACAATCTTTGCAACCAAACTGCTTCCTTGCTTACATGAATGGTTTCCATAGATTCTGACACTGTAGTTGAAAGTTCCACTACAGATTGTCTCTTGCTCATCCAACTGAATGCACCTCCAAATAGGTTAAAAATATACCCAATTGAAGATCTTCTCTAATGTAGATCAAAAGCACAACCTGCATCAACAAAGACACGAATGTCCAAAACTCTCTCCAATCTTGGTCTTCCTTGGTACCACAAACTGTAATCACTAGTGCCACGCAAGTACCTGAAAACCTGCTTCATTGTTGAAAACCTGCTCAATACTCTTACTGCATGTGCAATGTCTAGTCTAGTACATACCATTTCATACATTAGGATACCAACTTCACTTGCATATGGAACATGTGACATGTCCTCTTCCTCTTCTTGTGCCTTGGGACACTCTTCAATAGATAACTTTACACCTACAAGAATAGGAACCTTCACTGGTTTACTATCCTGCATATTAAACCTCTACAATATTGTTTCGACATACTTCCTCTGGTTTAACCACAGCTTCCTCTTTGCTTGATCTCGTTTAATTTCAATGCCCAAAATATAGTTTGCAGCACCAATATCCTTCATGTCGAATTTAGAGGATAGTCGAGCCTTCAAACCCTGGATAATTTCTTTCTCATTTCCAATTAGCAACATATCAGCCACATACAAGACTAGATAAATAACATGCTCACCAATTAATTTAAAATACACACAGTGATATGCTTTGCTTCTGCTGAATCCAAGTTCCCCTATATAGGTATTAAATTTCTGATACCACATTCTTGGTGATTGTTTTAACCCATACAAAGACTTTTTTAACCTACATACTAGTTCTTTCTTTCCCTTCACCTCAAATCCTTCAGGTTGCTTCATGTAGATCTCTTCTTACAGATTCCCGTGAAGAAATGTTGTCTTCACATCCATCTGTTCTACCTCAAAATCAAAAGAAGCAACAATAGATAAAAGTAATCTAATAGAAGCTACCTTGGCAACAGGAAAAAAAATATCACCAAAATCAATTCCCAACACCTGGGAATAACCTTTTTACTCAGACATGGGTGTATGTTATGCATTGTTTTTCCAAAGAGAGTTTGGTGGACTTGTGATACTCAACTGATTGTTGAGCTAATAAACCCATACAACTTTCTTGTTGATAAACCGCTTGAATTGTGTCTTGCCTCAGAGCTAATAAACCACTTGGAACTTGTTGGGTTGATAAAATACTAATAGGATAAGAAACCCAGGTGCTTGTTGAAAGGAGTTGATAAACCACAAATTGCTTGCCTTGGGGCTAATAAACCACTTGTGTGCTTACTTAGTAGGTTGATAAATCACCTGGATAGTGGGCTCTTGACTCCTACAATAGCTAATCTAGCTGATAAAACTTCCATTATGCTTATGATACTTCTTCAGAATTGAGATCAGACCTTTCATGCATTGGTCAAACCCTTGTGGTTTTTTTTTTCATTTATTCAAGAGTTCCTATGGTGTTACAATTAGGGCTATTGATAAATCACCTGAGAAATGAATTTTTCCTTTTACTTAGTTGATTTGATTTTGGTGAGAGAACTCTTGAGAAATTACCTCCTTAGACTTTGAATCTGGCTTGAGAGTGGTTATTTGTAAGAAAGATTGCAATGCAATTGGCCTACAGTTGGATGGAGAGTTGAATTCCAACTCTCAGTTTCCAGTCATTTGAAGATAGCAAGGTAAGTTTATTACTTTATACTTTATGTGTTGAAAAGATGAACATTTTTTTTGTGTGATATATACATGTAGTATTAGTATTGTAAATGGAGAAATCTATTATTCTTGTATGTCTATGATGATGGTCCTGTGTGACTATGGAATGTGGTTAGCTAGGTTGCTACAATGCGTAGATTCCATTCATTAGCATGCTATGGATATTAAGGCTCTTGTTATATTCAAAATAGTGGTCATATTTTCTAAGTAGGGCTTCAGTACATTTTATCATATTGAATAAGATTCAGATGTCATCAATAGTGATCCAGTCGACGCGAAATCTAGTTTGATGTTTAGTTGTGAGGGTTGGTTTTTGCACTTTCAAATGTCATGGAAAAATGTTGAGGCACAAATAAATAGTGGGGAAATCTAGAGTAGCTTCACCCTAGGCCAACCAAAGAGTACTCGAACTCTATAGTCAGTTGAGGCTCAGGTAGATTTGATGAATTATGCCTTGTGTATAGTCAGAAAGGTGTCAAATTTCCATGATGAGTGCTCAGTAGCCAATGTGGGGCCATTATGTGAGGGTTGGGATTATTAGGGCACCCAATTCATCCAAGGTTTTCGACTGATGAGATAGTGTGTTGTTCGTTACTTATGTGTATAAAGTTTTCTATGTAGGTAAGAGGTCCTCGAAGAGTGTGGGACATATTAACTATTGTTGTCCTAGATTATAGTTATGAGGGTGACATATTAACTATTGTTGTCCTAGGTTAGAGTTATCAGGGTGACATATTAACTATTGTTTTCCTGGATTAGTTTATGAGGGCATTGTTCAACTACATGTATACATCTTACTAATTGTAATCCTAGACACATATTTCAACTAGCTAGCATCATTAAGTCTCAATCGCCCCAAATTGGGGTCTTGTCTACTTGAGGTAAGTCGATTGGTTGGGTTATTTTGACTAATCTTTTCTAGTCAAGGTAGGCTGATTGGTTGGGTCATTTCAACCAACCTTTTCTATTCAAAGTAACTCGACTAGTTAGGTCATTTCAACTGATCTTGTTTAGTCAAGGTAAGTTGACTGGTTGGGTCATTTCAACTGATCTTACATAGTTGAGGTAATTCAACTAGTTGGGTCATTTCACCTGATCTTACCTATTCGAGGTAAGTTGACTAGTTGGGTCATTTCAACTTATATTTTCTTATCATGCTAAATTAACTATTATGGTAAGTCAGCTAGTTGTGTTAACCTGATGAGTTGGGTTTATATTGATTGTTTCTATCATGTTGATTAATCATGTTTTGTCGACTAGTTGGGTTGTGTCAAAAGGTAATCGACCAACTACGTAAGGTGGTGTATTCCAAAATTAATTCCACAAGCTTTGGAGAAGTAGAACTTTTGTAACCCCGTTTCTATAATGAGACCATGGATGTTGGGTTAGGATAAAGTAACACCTACCATTTGGCCTAGAAGGAACTAGAGGGTGGGAGGAAGCAAGATAGAGTGGTATCTGATTTGCAGATTCAATGTTGAACCTTTAGGGATAAAATCTCAATTCTCTCAGTATAAAGTGTGGCATGTTAACTCGAGGTGTGATGTTTCATATCGATATACACCAACATGCATACTTCAATTAAGCCAAGGTGATTATGAATATGATTTCTTATATTTTGAGTTTTCTAACAATTGGATGTGTATGAAAACACATCAGAAGACAAGAAGGGACAAGGGATGGGAAACAAAATGGTGTAGTACAATACTGACATATCACAACATAGGCACAAGGAAGGGTTAGTTGAGAAGAGAGGAGATGTAGGCTCTCTTGAATGGATGGATACATTAAGAAGTTTAAGGGTTGAGCTAAGGAGTTGCAAGGATAAAAATGAAAGGATTGTTAGAACTCAGGAGAAAAAAGAGGAAATGGATGTAATCACATTGCAAACCCTATCATACTTGCATAGATAGAAACGACGTGAGATGGGTGCCAGCTACAAGTATTGGCAAGGCTCAATAAGACTATGGAAACAATAGACAAAGACTTATGTTGCATAGGGTGGTAGATCCAAAAAGAGACATAGACCATCAAGTGAAGCTATAGTGAGATGGGGTACCCCATTGAGTACTCCAGAAATAAGGATGGGTAGTTATAAGAAGATGTTGAGTGTTGCTATCAGGAGACATCATTGATGGAGAAGAGAAGGAAAATACCTTATGTCAAAGGAATTTAAGAAGGCCATGCCTCTTACATTTTATGGAGAGGAACAAAAGGTCAAGGATGCCAAATCATGGGTACTTGGAAGAAAGAATTATTTTAGGGTCCATAATTACTCTGACAATATGAAGGCAAGGGTAGCCATCTTCAATCTAAAAGGAAAGGTTGATATTTGATGGGAATATTTAATGAATGTCAAGGATATTATAGAGGGAGAGTTGTCTTGGAAAATATTTGAGAGGTATAAGGAAAAGTATTTATCAGAGATATATTATGACAATAAGGCAAAAAACTTTTATGAACATAAGCTAGTGAAGTTGTCAGTAGATGAGTATGTAACAAAATTTTTGGAATTGTTGAGGTATGTTCCTTGCCTCAAGGATGAAAAGGAAAAGATACAAAGGATCCTTAGTGGATTACCACAAACATTAAGGGATATGATAGAGTTCGATGAGCCACAAACTCTAGAGGATGCTATAAAAAAGATGAAGTATTGTTATGAACAATCCAAGCACAAGTATGAGTAAGGGGATGATTTTAAGTCAAAGGGAAAATCTGACTTTGATGGAAAGGGGCAGAAAATTACAAGAAGCTAACAAGGTGTAGGCACGAGGTTCACCACTACTACTAGTCATGACCATCACTTTAAACCTTCTAGAGAAGAAGTTGATTGGCCAAAGAGAAAACCCATAGAATGTTGGACATTTGGGGAAAACCATCTATGGAAGGATTTCCCTCAATTACAGAGGAATAATCCAAGGCTATATAACATACAGGAGGTGGATATAGTAAGGGAAATGGCCTAGAATATACATTGCAATGGATAATAGAGAGGTTGATCATCAGACATCCATTATTGACATGGGAGGTATGATAAAAAACAAACTATTTCAATTTTAATTGACCCTAGTTCAAACTTTAGTTATGTGAGTCTATCATTAGTTAAGAAATGTGCACTACAAAAGGAACCACACAAGGAATAATGGCTAGTTCAACTGGCATCAGGAACAAAGATATGATATTATAACATGGTGAGATTGTTCCCAATCATGCTAAGTGGGATGTCAATGACAAAAAATTTAAATTTGTTGTCATTGGCTGCTTATGGCATCCTCACTAGGATGGAATAGTTGGCTAGGAACAAAACAAAGGTTGACTACTTTGGTAAGTTGAGTGAATGGCTCAATGAGGACAGTTAAATGATGGCGCTGCAAGGAATTTATAAACCAATATCAATTAGGTTAGTAACAATGCTACAATTAAAATGATGTAGTTGGAAAGGGCTTAGATTATTTGTTGTCCAAATAGTTAGTGATCCTAAAGGGAAAAACAATAACTCAATAGAGAAATTGATTTTAAAATAATCTAAAGATATGTTTCCTATTAAGGAAATCCCTATATTTCCACCACATAGATAAGTAGTTCTCTCCATAAAATTGTTATCTAAAATAGTGATGGCATCTAAGGCTCCTTACCAAATGAACACTCTGAAGCTGATAGAGCTAAAGCTATACCTAAAATAAATGTTATACAAAGATTATATCAGGTCAAGTGTATCACCTTGTGGAGCATTAGTTTTATTCATGGGAAATGAATATGGCACATTGAGACTCTGTATATATTACAGGAAACTCAATAAAACCACCATAAAGAATAAATGCCCCTTGCCACGAATTGATGATTTATTTGACTAGCTTACAGGAGAAATTTGTAGGTTTTAACCCTATACATAAATTACCTGCAGATGAATTCTAAAAACAAAAAATAAACAATGAGAAGTATACAAAAAAATACACAAATATTTTCCCCTAGATCCCAAAACCAAGACTACCAGATTGATTTTTCATTATGTTCCTTTCAATGTTACAATACATATATATACATGTTGAAGCATTCATAAACCCCAATCCATTAACCATGGATTAAAAAATAACTGTAGCTCCCTTGACTGGATCTAAAAAATACTATGGGTAGAAAACCATCATTCCCAAAACCATGCAAAACCGATGCACAAAACCATAGGGAGGTCTACCCACCTAATATAGGGTCCAAAATTGTTTCCCGGGATGCTGCACCAAACCCCTTAAAGGGGGGCTACCACCCCCATGATACCCCCCCGTGACCCCTTGTTGTGCTCGACACAACGAAAAAGGGTGGTTTTCACCCCCCTGCACATGCGACTATTCATGGAAAGAATATAACACACACCCAACATTCTCCCACTTATTGTTTTCTTTTCGACACAGGGGGTCATTGAAGAGCTTAGTCATCGGTCTAGCCCTATAATGCCCATTATTTCTCTACACCAAGAAAAATTCTTAGTGCTCATAGACTTCGTCGATGCATCTGCAACATTCTTCAAAGTGTCCACCTTTACCAGCAACACCTTGTTTCCTCAACCATATCCCTCACAAAGTGATACTAAACATCAATGTGCTTTCTCTTTGAATGATAAGAAAATTTCACTGTAGTTGTCACAGTCTATCCTTATAGCTCATTGTATGAAACCCATACTTGAACACAATCTTTGCAACCAAACTGCTTCCTTGCTTACATGAATGGTTTCCATAGATTCTGACACTGTAGTTGAAAGTTCCACTACAGATTGTCTCTTGCTCATCCAACTGAATGCACCTCCAAATAGGTTAAAAATATACCCAATTGAAGATCTTCTCTAATGTAGATCAAAAGCACAACCTGCATCAACAAAGACACGAATGTCCAAAACTCTCTCCAATCTTGGTCTTCCTTGGTACCACAAACTGTAATCACTAGTGCCACGCAAGTACCTGAAAACCTGCTTCATTGTTGAAAACCTGCTCAATACTCTTACTGCATGTGCAATGTCTAGTCTAGTACATACCATTTCATACATTAGGATACCAACTTCACTTGCATATGGAACATGTGACATGTCCTCTTCCTCTTCTTGTGCCTTGGGACACTCTTCAATAGATAACTTTACACCTACAAGAATAGGAACCTTCACTGGTTTACTATCCTGCATATTAAACCTCTACAATATTGTTTCGACATACTTCCTCTGGTTTAACCACAGCTTCCTCTTTGCTTGATCTCGTTTAATTTCAATGCCCAAAATATAGTTTGCAGCACCAATATCCTTCATGTCGAATTTAGAGGATAGTCGAGCCTTCAAACCCTGGATAATTTCTTTCTCATTTCCAATTAGCAACATATCAGCCACATACAAGACTAGATAAATAACATGCTCACCAATTAATTTAAAATACACACAGTGATATGCTTTGCTTCTGCTGAATCCAAGTTCCCCTATATAGGTATTAAATTTCTGATACCACATTCTTGGTGATTGTTTTAACCCATACAAAGACTTTTTTAACCTACATACTAGTTCTTTCTTTCCCTTCACCTCAAATCCTTCAGGTTGCTTCATGTAGATCTCTTCTTACAGATTCCCGTGAAGAAATGTTGTCTTCACATCCATCTGTTCTACCTCAAAATCAAAAGAAGCAACAATAGATAAAAGTAATCTAATAGAAGCTACCTTGGCAACAGGAAAAAAAATATCACCAAAATCAATTCCCAACACCTGGGAATAACCTTTTTCTACCAACCAAGCTTTGCATTTATCCACCTTGCCTTTTGCATTCATCTTCTTCTTAACCCATTTTCTTCCAATGGGTTTCCTTCTAGCCAGCAAATCCACCAGATCCTAAGGTTCATTTTTGTCCAAAGATGTCATTTCATCAACCATGGCCTCTTTCTAGTGTTTTCCATCCTCTGAATCTATTACCTCCTTGACAATTCTAGGATCATCATCAATAAAATATAAAGAAAAAATTGAATATAAAGTATATGGAATATACCTTTTTGGCTTCCTTCTTTCTCAAACTAATCTTCTCATAGCTGGATTTTTTGGCTCTTCGTATTCTGATTCTTGTTCTGCTATAAAGTATGATTCTTCATCGTTTAGCTCAAAATCTATCATCTCAGGTTCCTTTGGTAGGAATTCATGTTTAATAACATCTTTCACCTCTCTAAACACCATATCTCATTGTACACAAACTTCCTTGTTTATGGGTTCCAAATCTTATAACATTTTAAACCATCCTTATACCTAATAAAGATGCACATGTCATATTTACTATCTGACCATATCTTGTAATGCATTGGCCAAAATTACCACTCCTCAAACTATCAAGATAGAAGGACATATCAAGAAGAAAAAGGTAATAGTGTTGATTGATTCGGGCAATACTCATAATTTTATTCATTGTAAGATAGCCAAGGAATTGAATTGCTTCCTATATCCAGCACTAGAGTGTCAAGTGATGGTTTCAAGTTGGGGAACCATAAATTGCTCTAGAAAGTCCATAATATCAAGCTATCCATGGGAGCATATGTATTGAATAGCCCAATTCTTTCCATTCTAATGGGTGGTGATGATGTTGTACTAGGAGTCCAATGGCTACAATCCTTGGGTACAATAGCTTTTAATGTTCAAGAACTTTTCACGAAATTTTCTTCAGAAGGAAAGGAAGTTGAATTAAGAGGTATCGTAGGGAAACCAGGAAATATAATCAAATCTAATGGAATGAAAAATATTTTAAAGAAATAACAATGAGGCGTAAATGCACAATTATGTTCACTAGAGGTTCCCACATCAAAACCATCTATTTTTCCAGATCTCCAAAATGTCTTGGACAATCATTCCAAGGTATTTGAGACTCCCAAAGGTCTCCCACCTATTCATGATCATGATCATGTTATTCATTTGATTCCAGGAAGTGCTCCTCCAAACATCAAGCCTTACAGATATCCCTATGCCAAAAAGAGTGAAATTGAACGTATGGTTGCAGAAATTCTAGAGGTTGGTATAATTCAACATAGTCAAATTTCTTTCTCTGCTCCAATAGTTTTGGTGCACAAGAAGGATGGATCATGGCGCATGTGTCCGAATTATAGGGAGCTCAAAAAGCTCACTATTAAAGATAAATTTCCCATTCTTGTAATTAATGAACTATTGGATGAATTTCATGGATCAATTTACTTCACCAAGTTGGATCTTCGTACAGGATATCATCAAATTAGAATGAAGACTGAAGACATTCTAAAAACAACATTTAGAACTCATGAAGGTCATTATGAATTTTTTGTCATGCCTTTTGGCCTTACCAATGCACCTTCCACATTTGAAGGTTTGATGAATTCCATTTTCAAACCCTTCCTTAAAAAAATTTGTGTTAGTATTTTTTTATGATACTCTAATCTATAGCAAGTCTTGCAAGGATCATGTTCAACATGTTGACAGGGTGCTCAAATTATTGGAGGAGAAACAATTATATGAAAAAATCTCCAAATGTTTCTTTGGAGTACAAGAGGTGGAATATATGGGTCATATTGTATCTCATGAAGGTGTTAAGGTAGACCCTAGAAAAATTAAAGCCATTAAGGAATGGAAAATCCCCACATCCATAAAGAATTTGTGAGGATTCCTTAGGTTGACAGGGTATTATCGCAAGTTTGTTAAGAATTATGGGATAATAACAACACCTCTAACAACATTATTGAATAAAGATGAATTTTTATGGACTCCGGAAGCAACAAAGGCCTTTAAACATCTTAAAGAGGCAATGTGCCAAGCACCGGTCTTATCTACGCCAAACTTCACAAAAACCTTTATTGTGAAATGTGATGCCTCAAGAAATGGAATTGGTGTTGTTTTAATGCAAGAAGAAAGACCCATTGCTTTCAAAAGTCATCCAATCAAAGGAAAGTATTTACACAAATCTATTTATGAGAATGAAATGTTGGTAATGCTACATGCTCTTAATAAACGATGACCCTACCTAATAGGAAGACACTTCAAGGTAAAAATGGATCATGATAGTCTTAAATACTTTTTAGAACAAAGATTATCTTTAGAAGAGTTGAAAAAATGGGTCACCAATATGTTGGGTTATGACTTTTAAATCATCTACAAAAAAGGGAAGCAAAATGTTGTGGCAGATGCACTCTCAAGAAAGGATGAGGAAGTGGAAGCATTGATTTGTGCCATTTCTATTATCCAACCAGATTGGATAAACGAAGCAAGGGATGAATGGAAGAATGATGAAGAAGTGTGGGCACTCATTCAAAGGTTACAACAAGATCCCAAGACATATGATACATTTAGCTGGAAAAATGATTCATTATGGTACAAATATCGCTTATACCCATGTCAGAATTCCCAACTCAAACAAAATATTCTTATGGAATTGTACACCTCTACCTTAGGAGCACGCTTGGGATTTTTAAAAACTTACCACAGGGTTAAGAAGGAATTTTTTTGGGATGGCCTTAAACCTAATATTCAAAATTTTGTGGTAGAATGTTTGGTTTGCCAATAAAATAAAGTTGAAAAAATTAAGAACCTAGGCCTATAAAACCTTTATCCATTCCAAGTCAATGTTGGGAAGAGTTTTCAATGGATTTTATCACAGGTTTACCCAAGTCTGAAGGAAAGAGTGTCATCATGGTGGTAGTTGACAAACTTACCAAGTATGCACACTTTTGTGCATTATCTCATCCATTTAAAGCCAATACATTTTCTACTGCATTTATGGAAACAATTCAAAAGCTACATGGAAACCCAAAGATTATTGTAAGTGACAGAGATCCCATTTTCACTGGAATTTTTTGGATAGAATTCTTTTCTTGCCTCGGTATTCAATTAGCTCATAGCTCATCTTATCATCCTCAATTTGATGGGAAAACTAACATAGTAAAAAATGTTTGGAAGGATATCTTCGTTGCTTTATATCTGATAAACAGACACAATGGGTCAAATGGTTGACCCTGGCTTAAGGTGGTATAAAAGTTCCTTCTATACAACAACAAAAATGACCCCATTTATGGCACTTTATGGACATCAACCACCATCCACCACATCATATTTAAGAGAAAATTCTAAGGTTCAAGCAGTGGAACATCACATCGAGCATCAACAACAAGTCCTCCAACTCTTAAAGGATAACCTCCTGTTGGCGCAGAATAGAATGAAACAACAGGCAGATCAGCATCACAGCGAAAGAAGTTTTGATGTAGGTGATTGGCTATTCCTATGGCTACAACCATATAAAAAAATGTCCCTTGAGCAAGCTAAGAAGGATAATAAATTATCACCAAAGTATTATGGTGCGTACAAGGTGTTGCAAAAGATTGGTACTATGGCATATAAATTGGAACTTCCTGCAACTTCTTGAGTGCACCTAGTTTTCCATGTTTCATGTTTAAAGAAGGTTATAGGTGACAAGTTCCCAGTTCAAACAATATTGCTAGAACTTGACGAGGAAGG
>APFE030450852.1:40084-80852 GCA_000404065.3 Pinus taeda | reverse complement strand
CTACAACTTTTGCATCCAAGGGGCATTCCCTTAGAGCATGTTTCTTCCTACATTTCGGACAAAAGATGGCTAGAGCATAAGTTTCTGCTTTCTGCTTGTTTTGAATTTTAAGGGTGTTCAGTTGTTCACTAAGGCTCCCTAGGATATCAATTTTGAACTCATCAAACATATTGCCAATCTCTGCCCTACTTACTGATCCAGTTGCAAATTTGTTTGCTCTGATAAGAGAAGGATCTCTAGGCCCTTTTCCCGTTTTAGATTTTCCTCTCGAGATATGGACACATAGTTCTGTTATGTCACGAACTGGAAGTTGAGAAATGTCTCCCTTCCCCATCATGTTTAAAATATCTATCCATTCATATCTAATGGCTTTCAATAAAAGGGCTTTCAAAGTTTCCTCATCTAAGTTACTCATTTTTGCTCTTTTTAAGTTGTATTGAAATCTTTCAAGTAAATCCTCCAAGTTTTCATCTTCTTTTTGCATCATTTTAAATACCTCATCCTTGTGATTGGTGGGCATACAATAATCCAGGTATCTATTCAAAAAAATTTGTTTCATATCATTCCAAGTCCTAATAGATTGGGTGACTAATCCCATGAACCATTTCAAAGTGGCTCCCTTTAATGTTGAAGGAAACAGTTTGATTTTTTGAGAGTCTTCCATATAGTCATAGGTTCGGCACACGACTTCAAACTCAAATAGAAATGTTTCAGGATCCTCACTTCGCAATTCATAAAAGTTAGGGAGGACAGATGGTGAGATGTTTTTCATCATTGTGTGAGTTTCCTCATTAACCATAGGGAACCCAAACGAGTTATCTCCTTCCCTATTTCTTCCATTATTACCTCCACCTCCACCATTGTTGCCTCTCCTCCTCCCCTACCTCTACCTCTACCTCCGAATCCATCTACTACTTCCTCTGTCATGATAGTTTCTTCAGAGTCCTCTGGTTCTTCTATCAAGGGAGGATGAGAGGGAGTTTATTCCTTTTCTTCTTCAGATGATTCTACTTCTTTAATTACAATATGCTCTCCTGTGGAAGTAAAGAAAGGGTGTTCTTCTAAATGAGATTTGGTAGATAGTGTAGGAGAATCCTCTAATTCAACTATTGCTCCTAGAATTCCAGGGATCATAAGGCTAAGAGTAGATGGTGGTGAATCTTGTCTATGCCTTGAAGAAGATGGAGTTGTGAAAATCGAACTTTTGGCTCTAGCTATAAACCTTCCCCTAGAATCTCTTGCTCTATGCATGTCATTTTTTATTTTTAAGTTGGGCTAATAATTCTCTTTCTGATTTTCCAGGTCACACTAGGTGCAAGAAGAGAGCATAATTAAGAAATTATTAAACCATTAACTCTCTTTTCTAATCCTCCAGATCACACTAGGTGCAAGAGGAGAGCATACTTCAAGAAGTTATCAATTTTTCCCTTCTTTTTATTGTTTTTTTTTTAAGAAATTGGCTACCTAGTTGCACTTTCCCGGCAACGGCGCAAAAATGTTTGGTCAATTTAGTGTGTCCTAAATTGTTGCATTTAATTGTCAATCCGGGATTCGTAAGTTGACGAAGTGCGGTGCACTATATGTGAAAGATAACCCATCTCTTAATTTTTGTCGTTTTTGGTTTTTTTTATGTGTTATGGGGGTTTTTATCTTGGTTGGTTTCCTAATGTGTGAAGAAAATTCTAAAAGATAAGTATGGATATAAATGTTCAAGGCAATGATGTCCTTTATATTGATTTCCCCAACTGCAGAAATATGCAATGAAAAAATTAACTCCTAACAAAAAAAATGAAAATGTACCACTATTCTAATCAAACAAACAATGAGCTATTGATCATGAATCCCAGTATCCTTGCTGCTGTCTAAATACAAAAGAAACTGTACTCAAAGAAATCCAAAAATTGCAAACAAAGTAAAGCTAGAACCAAATTACATCAGTTCATCCTCTGACCCTTCGCCATTAGTCTCGCTATGGCTTTCGGAGGTAATCATAAACAACTTGAGCAATTTGATATCTAATTTGCAGGAAAATAAACTAATATCAAATTACACACTCATACTTCAATCCCTCGCCATTAGTCTCACTATGGATTTCGGAGGTAACTGAAAATGACATGAGCAATTCAATAGCTAACTTGCAGAACAATAAAATAATATCAAACTACACATTTCATACTTCAATCCCTCAGGAGGTAACTGATAATGACATGAGTAATTTAATATCTAATCTAAGTAATAAAGCAAATATACAAAACTGAAATAAATAAAATAGTGTTGGGATTGAAAACTAAGGAAAATAAATCAGCAGAAGGACAAGAATAATTCCATGTCATTAGTCATTGTGAAAGGTATGTGCAAATGCCCGGGCTGCCTAATCTGGAACAAAGACACTGATCAGTTAACAACAATATAAAGCATGAAAATTTATGGACAGAAGTAAAACGTGAAGACCATAAGCAATGCAATATATATACATGAATGATTATGGCATAAGGAATGTAAGGCAATAAAGCATGAAACTATACAGCAATGAACGAAACCTCGGCTTGTGCAGGGGCCCTCTGCACAGTCCTTGGGAAATGGCTATTAACCACGAATTGAGCTTATAAACAGAGTCTTTTCATGT
The DNA here is from genome assembly GCA_000404065.3 of Pinus taeda. Taxonomy (NCBI): domain Eukaryota; kingdom Viridiplantae; phylum Streptophyta; class Pinopsida; order Pinales; family Pinaceae; genus Pinus; species Pinus taeda. The sequence goes on along the minus strand of APFE030450852.1, from coordinate 78,226 downwards.
ATTCAAAATGCAGTCATAACACAGAAATAAAGTCATGGCACAGTGCGCTTGTTAACAGTCAAAAATTACATTACAAGGACTAGCTAATATGCATATGAGAATGCATTATTTATAACAAAGGATGTCATAACTAATTTCCTACAATTTGTGTTGATAAAAGACACGTGAACAACCACGTCCAGGAATCTAGCGTTATGGCCGCCGTGAAGATTAAATCTTTGGAGGGTGGCTATTGGATTTGGCTCATGGAGCAGTCCACAAGTGTTGATATGTCTCCTGAGATTGCGGAACGGCCACGCAAATCTTCACGTGGTGAAAAACAGAGTTTTATCACCGTAGGACTCTTAGGTTGACCACTGCTTTGCCCCCCGTTGACTATGGCCTCTTTTGATGAATTCGACTGAGCCAATAGGACTCGGTCCATGTCCACGTTGTTTTCAACTTGCCCATGTGGCTCGATTCGCTTGAAGACACCTGCAATATAGACTTTGAAAAAACAGCTACGGAAAGTTGGGCTTGCTGCAGAAAGTGACAAGATTCCATAGCTCATAAACAAAAATCTAGTTCAAATAGCAACATAAACACATAGTCAAGAAACCACTTTAAATGCTTTTTTTTAGCTAATATGCAATGATACTGATGACTTAGGAGGTTTAGATGAATGGAAAGAAGCTAGAAAAAGGTGTAGGAAAGGTGCAAGTTTGGGACTCAACAAGCATAATCAGCTACTTCTCATGCCTATTTCCTTGCAGGAGGTGGAAAAAAAGGTTTGTCAGCTAAAAGAAGGAAAAGAGCCAGGTCCAGACGGGTTTACCTCTAACTTCTTTCAAAATTTTTGGGATATGATCAAATTGGAGGTCTGGCAGGTTGTAGAATAATCTCGAACAAGCAGATGGATACTTCCATCCATGAATGCCACTTTCGTTACCCTCATTCCTAAAGAAGCACAGTCCAGAACCCCTGATAAATTCAAGCCTATAGCTTTGTTTAACGTAATTTACAAAATAGTATCCAAAGTCATTGCTTCAAGGCTCAAACTGTTACTTCCTTTACTTATCTCCCCGCAGCAATCGGGGTATGTGGAGGGCAGGCAAATTACGGACAGCATTATCCTAACACATGAGATCATCCAGTCATTGAAGCAACATAAAAAGGAAGGTATGTTACTTAAGATAGACCTTTCTAAAGCCTTTGATAGTCTGAGATGGAGTTATATTAAAAAAATGTTAACTTCCTTTGGCTTCTCCCCACCATGGGTCAGATGGGTTATGAGTCTCATTTCTTCTACCTTCTTCTCCATCCTTATTAATGGAATTCCATCCTCCCCCTTTCATCCTTCTAGAGGTCTTTGCCAAGGAGATCCCTTATCTCCCTTTTTGTTTGTCATCATGGCGGAAGGTTTAGGTAGAAGTATCAAGGATGCTCTTCACTCTTAGTAACTTCGAGGCCTTTCCTTTCCCAAATCCCCTCCCTTCACCCATCAGTAATTTGTGGACGATAACATGCTTTATGGGCATCCCTCTGTCCAAGAGGCTCGGACTTTAAAATCTTTGTTAAATACGTTCTCAGCTGCCTCTGGAGCATCCATAAACCAGGCCAAATCCCAAATTTTCTTCTTCCACACTCCTGCAGTTACCCAAGCATCCAACGCTCGAATCCTGGGTTTCCAGAAAGCTTTTTCTTCCTTCCAATTACCTAGGAGATCCCTTGACTGATGTTGCCTTGAAGCACTCTTCTTGGAAGCTGCTCCTTGAAAAATTAGAAGCTCGACTCTCTTCTTGGACCCACAGATCTCTCAACATGCCTAACCTCTTAGTCTTAATCAAATCAGTCCTTTAGTCTATGCCGTTGTATTTATTTTCAATCCTGGCGGCGCCAAAATGGGTTCTCAAGGAAATTAAAAAGCTCCAACGATCCTTCCTTTGGGGCAACTCGGGACAAAAATGTAAATGGGCTCTTGTTAAATGGAAAAAAGTTTGTTTACCCAAGCATTTGGGCAGGACTGGGCTTCAAGATCCTCACCATAGCAATGCTATGATGGGAGTTCGCATCTGGTGGAACTGGATTTCAGCACCATATACCCCTTGGGCCACTCTATGGATAGCCAAATATGCCAATAACAGACCTGTTGAGGATTTAATCAGACTCACGGATATAGGCCCGGGTTCGTTAGTTTGGAATGCAGCAAAGCAACATAAAAATCGTGTTCAACAACATAGCCTCTAGGAGGTCAGGAATGGTATCATTACAAGATTTTGGGAAGATTCCTGGCAGAAACAACATAGGCTGAAAGATTTGATTAATCCTCATCAAATTCCCAATTGGGAAGCCCACAGGCTCGACAATATCAATCAATATTGGAAGCCTACCTTAACACATGGCTTTAGGCAATGGGTTAATCTGGAACACATCATTGGGAATGGTTTGGAGGTCGACCAGTAGAACCTAGGAGTGGAACTCTCCAATCGCAACATAAAGTATTCAGAAAAGAAGGATGTACTCAGATGGGGATATGAGGACAGGGGAATGTTCACAACGCATGAAGCCTACAACATAATTATAAAAGATTCTACAGTCAAAGATCCACTTTGGACTGCTATCTGGGCTCCCAACCTATGGCCGAAGGTTTCCACTTTTCTTTGGCTGCTTTGTCAAAAAAAAATCCTCACTTGGGATAATCTGAGGAAGAGAAACTTCCATGGACCGTCTATTTGGCCCAATTGAAACCAAGAAGAAGAAACTATCTTGCATCTCATGAATGCCTGCCCTCTGGCTCACAAACTTTGGGAAAAAGTCAGTTTTCGTTGCCAAAGGGAAAGTCGAATCAAGGAAAACATCCCCACTACTGTTCGCAACTGGGTAAGTAATCCCTATAAGAGCAAGGTTCTTAACTCCTTATGGAAGCTTATACCCGGCCTTCTCATGTGGACTATATGGAAGGAGAGGAACAATCGCATCTTCAAGAATCAGTCAAAGCCCATGGAAATCATCTGGAACAATGTTTGTCAAAACCTCAAGGAAACTCTTCTACTCCATACTTGGCATGACGACAATCTTCCCAGACTACCACAGGAAAAGACTATTTGGGACAACTGGAATCTACAATGGAATCAAGAACTGAAAATCTCGGCCAAAATGGCAGCAAAAAGCACAATTTCAGATAAATGGGTTCCTCCTCCTCATAATATGTTCCAACTAAACTTCGACGGAGCCTCAAAAGGCAATCCTGGTAAAGCCGGGTTAGGGGGAATCTTCAGAGATCACAAGGGAGTCACCCTTCTAACCTTTCTAGGATCGAGGGGGTGGGACTCTAATAATTCAACAGTGCTTGAAGGGCTATGTCAAGGGCTCCTTTTAACCCACTCTTATGGCTTTTCCCCCCTAATCATCGAAGGCGACTCTCAAATACTAATCAATATGGTGAACAAAATTATTCAAGGAACTCCCTCAAACAAAATTGGCAAAAACTGGAGACTGGCAGAAAGACTAGAACTTATTGAAGATTGGCTCAAAGACCGCAAAGCAGTAACTTTCAAACATACTCGAAGGGAAGGAAACAAGGTAGCCGACCTTTTGGCCAACATAGGGGTGGAGAGCAATACTACAATGAATGCTAATGTGTTATTTGCTATTTCCATTGATGCTCAGATGAAGGAATTTAATGATCTAGTTGAGAAAGAGAAGTCTCAGGAGGTAGGAGACCACCCGAATGCAGTAGACATGATGCAACATTAATGGTTCTTATGCAGAATGGCAGTGAGGGGACATGCCACTTGTCTAATGGTGCCCATCCCAATTTCACCCTGAAGCGCCTTCATTACCATCCACAGGCAGCATTCAATACAAGTTTAGTTCGGCTAAAAGCTTATCAGTGTTGGGTTATGGAGATACCTCACTTCAGTTCTTCACCATCTCCCCTGCTCTACAGCATATGCTCGCCTTAGGCCTTTGAACCCTGCCTTCGCACTGTAACTGGCCGACGTTGCTGGATTGTTTGTTGTGCGGATTTTGACAATGGCTTCCATCATTCGCATTCATCTCTCTGCTTTATAATTTATGCCAAGTTTAGTACTGTGTTGCCTCCTATCCCCACTGCTACTGCTCTCTCTGCCTTAGTCCCTCTGGTTTCTACTCCTTTTGAGCGCCCTGCCAATGATTTCAATATGGTTAGGCACTGAATGCGTAGTTGTAGGGGAGGAACTAGGGGAGGAAGCTCTTTCCCTCCGGTGGAGCGCTCAACTTCCTCTCCTTCCCCTGAACTGGATCACCCTCATTCTTCTGGAGAAGGTCGACATCCTATTACCAAGCGAGGAAGAGATCAGGCTCGCTCTTCCGGTGTTATTCTTGATGATTTTGCTGTCGATTCTAACAACTCTCCTCCGCTCCTTCATACCGCTCCTCACTTTACTAATTTCAGATTCAGTAGCTCTTTGATTCGGCTTGTCATTACTGCTTCTATTTCCATCTCCTTCTATGAAGAAATGGCTCACTCAGCTTCTCAGGTTGACATCTCTAACTCGCAGCAGGAAGGCCCTCTCAGGTGCAACAATTGCAGGGATTCTGGTAACAATGTGATGGCTGATAGTCTCCTCACCTCCCCTGGTCCGAGCTTGGGTGGTATGTTGCATGGTGAAGGGAGCCACTTTGTTGCCACGCGCCCCTTTGCTGATTCATGTCATGACGGTCCCGCTTTGCAGGATGCTTCTGGCGTCGGAGGAGAGCCTCATGGTGGTGGGGGAATGCTTCATGGTAGCGCTTCCATGGACGTGGCTGATGACTGGGCTTGCCCAATCATCGAGGAACCCCCCCAAATGACCTATGCTAAGATGTTGGTGCCTCCTGGTAGCAGAAAGTGGCAGACTGAGTTTCGGCAGAGGCTCACTGAGGTTAGAAAGTGGCAGGCTAAGGCTGTCTTGATGTCTTCTATCTGGTTCTTTTTGGTTTTTGACAATCTTAGTGTGGATGTTGGTTTCCTTTCGGGACCAAATGTTAGAGTTTTGTCTAACTGTCCCATAGTGAGGTCTGGTTTGAATTCTGTTACCATTTTTGAAGGTTATGACCTTGCTGGACTGGTTTCCCTAATGTTGGGGCAGTCCAGATTTTGATGTCACTTTGATAAACTTGTTCAAGGCTTTTTCCTCTTTGTATATTTTCTGTACATATAAATAGACTACTTTTACTTAGAAAAAAAAAAAATAATGTTAATCTCAAATAAATTTGATATAAATTTTGTGATATTCTTATGGATATATACTTTTTACATTCCAGTATGGGAGAGATGTGCAATTCCTTCATTGTTTAAGATGGAGTTAGATGTGTATCATTAAAAAATAATATTAATAACGAAAAAAAGTTATATTAGTAATAAATAAAATATTTAACAAAAAATACATTTCAGCGTGAACAATATGATATATGTATGTATATGTGTAGAAAGTAAAATAAATTGTTCACATAGTACGTGTTTTGTTGTTCTTCAATGTTTAATATAGAGTTGATTCTTAGCATTTAAAAAAATATATTCATAACAAAACTATTTAGATGTGAGTTATAAATAAAATATTTTAATATCAATTATATATAACATAAAAGGAGCAATAAAAAGTAAACCAATGTAAATTAATCTTAGCTTCTAATCTATCATGTGTTGACACGTATCAAATCCTTTTACGTGCAAACTTCTTTTTAGAATGTAAGAAGAGGTTTGTACCTCAATGGATTTTATATCTAAGGGTACATGATAAATCCAAGTTAAGATGGATCTACATTGGTTTTGTATATAGTGTTTGTGATATTTGATATAGAGGCTTTTGTTTGTAGAAAATTTTGCTAGATTATATGGTACAACTTGTAGAAATATTAGATTTTTTTTAAATTTAGTCACATTAAAAAATAATGGGAAGAGATATTTTTGTACAAATATTTTTAATGTCATGATCTTATAATGATATAGTATTCATACCTTAATACCCTACCTATGTGATATTACAAGTAAAATGTTTTCTTTTTTGGGTCTAAAAGTCTATATTATAGATATTGTTCTACTCCAATTCCCCCAGGAATAATTGAACAATCCTGCAAATCAATTCATCAAGGATTAGACATTGTTAGTTATGAAGATAGTGGAGTAGTGATGAAATTGGGCGAGGGGGGGTTGGGGGTGGGGGGGCAGGGTTGTTTTCCCATAGCTACCTTTCCATGTTGAAGATGTATTTTAAACAAAGTTAAAGACGTGGCCGCTTGAGTAGAGGGAAAACATGCAATTTCAAATTTCAAATTCAAATTTCAAAATTATCTAAAATTTCATTGGGAATGATTAGTATAGGAGCTTAGGTATCAACATCATCATCAATTCGTAATTTATCCCTAGCCTTACTTTGAACCATTTACAGGATTAAGTATTTTGTCCTTATCCTTTAGAGTTATTCCTTGAACTCAATGGTCTTCTTAGCTTCAAAAAAGGCTTCCATTCTAAGCACATAACTCTACTTCTTCTAATGTGAGTGCTTATTAGCTAAAAATTAATAAAAAAATTGTTTAGAAAATAGGTTGGTCACTTTATTTTGCCCCTTCTCCTCTAACTATCCAAAACCTATGTGGCCATATGAGATGTTAGAACCTCTACAATTGCAACTCCTCAAATAGTGGGTGATTTGCAACAAGGAAAAGGAGAATAAAAAATAAGACAATGTCATCAAGATGATGCATAATAAGGTAATAATATACTAAGACAACTCCAAGAATACATAAAAAAATAGTTTTTGATAATGGATCTAGCTACTAATTGTTATGTAATAGGATACCATTTCCATATTTGCCAAAAAAAACATAAACAAGGGCAAATATTACTTTCTCCACATGCAATAACATACTAAAAAACTTTTAATTTGGATTCCATAGAGTGAAAAAAATTAGAAACAAATAAAAAAAACATGCTAAATAAAATATACTAAGACTTTCCACATGGATTTCTCATCCTTTAATTTTGGTTTCGGAATCAAAAGTAGGAATATGCAACCCAATCATACTACAAGCCCTTTTTAATACGAGTTCATTGAAATATATTAATAGGTTATTACAATGGGTACTTTTATCATTTCTCCTTTAGCACATAAATTATAATAACATAGTTACTGATCAAACAAGAACTTTACCGATTATCCGTTTTTTTGAGGTTGCAAAAAGATCACCTAATTTTGAAAAGTGGTTATTTAGAATACACCTTTTTTTTTGGAGCATATTTTTGGCACTTTCAATTTTCTTATATATCAAGTATGAACATTTTTTTTTAAATGTTAGTGATTTTCATGTTGATTTTGAAAAGTGTTGATGCAACATCAACCCCCTTTTTTTAGAGGGCTTATTTTTGACATTGTAATTTTTCTAATGTCTTCCTTTTCCCTGAAATATTGATTTTTAAGTGTTTTTTTTTTTAATGAAATCTTCGTTTTTTCGCATATTTAAAAATATAAAAGGATTGTCAATATTTTAAAGTTAGTATTTTCTATATATTTATGTATTGTGAATTAATATTTCAATGCACATCAAATAATTGTCACTAAAAAAACAATAATTTTAAACATTTGACCAAAAAATACACATTTTGAGACTTTTTGTTAAAAATGACATGTCAAATAAAGGATTTTCATGGGTAAATCTTAATTTTATTTTTTATTTTTTATTTTTAAATAGCATTTTTATAAAATTTTTGTCAAAAATTAATAGTAATCACAGTTGTTTTTACAAATAAATAATGATTCACATAAAAATTAAAGTAAAAATAGGATAATACAAATATTAAACATATAACAACAATAATCGAATACTCATTCTTCTCATAAAATTTCGAAGTCAAAACATTACAAGTAAAACTAATGAATAACTCTCAAAATTGAGCTTGATTTGCAAGCATAACTTAAATTTAATCAATAATATCATATCATCCATGTTCATCATCTTCTAGAGCTTCATTATTACTTCTTCCACAATATTTTTTGCTTTGGTTTGGTCATTTTCCTCTTCTAATGGATCTTTGATGCCTGCAAATCTAGCAAAGTATGATTTTCCAATCATTCCATCTAACAGTGGTTGAGGTTCCTTTTTCTTTTTTGTCACAATTGATTCATTAAAATCCCCTTTCCTCAAACCAACTTCTTGAATTGCATCTAGAAGAAATTGAAAATAATTAATTCTTTGTTGAATAAAATTGCATTGTAGTGAGTATTTTTTAATGGAAATGCAATTTCTTCCTTTTTGTAGGAAACATGTTAGTGTTGTACCTAATCATCTAGCACAAAAGAAATAATTAAGTAAATTAGTATAAACGCATAAAAACTAAAAAAAAAACAATATTAAATTCAATTTTATATAATAAAACTTACTTGAATCTGAGAATAAATCAAAAACCCAATCTCCTTTATTTGAACATAGATCTATAAGATAGTTAATCAATGTTTGTTGTTTTTTATAAATGTTAACTATCTCTCCTTTCACATCTTTATCCTTGTATGTTAGTTTTCTTATGACAACATCATGAACCAATACTTGGCTATGACTCTCTCCATCTACTCGATTCAAAAGAATAGACTTATAGCTATCATCTTTTGTCCAACATTCAACATGGATGAACTCAAAATCACTTATAATTGGCTGATCTCCGGAAGAAGTAAGATTTTACTTTTGTCTGTAACATGACATAGTAGAAGTTAAATTAACTTATACATAAATAATAATAATTAAAAAAACATTAATCAAACATATAATTTCAATGTCCTTGAGTTTTCTTTTCCCTTGAAGCTTCTTAATAATATTGCAAATTGTGTCTGAATGAAATGTCACAAATATCCAAAGTGGTGATGTTGTGACTTATTGAAAGCCTGTAACCACTTTATTAAAAGCTTGATAAGTATAAGTATCACTATCATATCCAATGTCTAGGAAATTGAAACCATGAGGAATATCTACAATTACTAGGGCATATTCCCTTTTAGGTATGAGTTTTACAATGTCTTCACAATCACATTGTATTATTTGATATTGGATAATGTTGAGCCCATTCCAAATAAATTGAGTAAGAGTAGGATCAAGTTAAGAAATCCTAAGATTTTGCTTTCTCAACCTTTCCAACTTAATTTTTTCAATAAAGCTTTTGAAAGTATTTGGTATTGCATCTACTATTGGAAAATCAAAAAGGCAATAAATATTTTCTCTGTATTGATAATTACTTGTGATGTCTCTTATTATTATGCTTATTTATATCTTCTATCTTTAGTTCATCAAGCAATTACCAAAAGCAACAACACATAAAACAATGGACATAAGATGTAGGCACATGCTAGGGCAAAATCCCCCTCGAAGGGAAAACCCAGTCAAAGTAATTCTTCCTTTCAATAGTATTCTTTGAGACTCTTCACCCTAGACCAAGAATAGACCTTCCCTCCACACCAAGTCAACCTCCAGAAGATTAACCTCTTCCCAACAATTTTGACTATGCAGTAACTTGCAGTAGCTAACAACTTCTGGCAGCAATCCAACTTGGAAGGCTTCGATCTCCCAATCCATAACACGAAACAGAGAGATATCACTACCAAAATTTTGATTTTCATTGACTCCTTAGACTCACCCAAACTTGCATTCACTTCGTCTTCCTAGCAACAGACTTTCCTCGCTACCCACTTCACACTTTTGCCCAACAACAAGATTTTCGCACTTCTACCTAGTAGAGAAAATTCGAACTTGATGAGAAGTGATACTCCAAATGAATTTGATTTACTTCCTTTTATGGGCTTCTTATGGGGTTGATTAGGGTCTTAGGTCAACTTGATCTTCCCTTAGGCCTACATGGTATGGAGGTTCCATAATTCATATTTGACTGAATACTAAACATTTTGATGGGACCAGCCCAATACCTTACGGACTTTAGGCAATTTAATTTGATTATGTGGTGATTGTATGATTGGTTAAGTCTTCGGTTGTGATTACATGTGTGAGGGGTACACCATCGAATATTGTGGTACCGTGTTAGGTGGCATTCAATTACACAAATATGATTGAGTACTTGCCTCAGGTTGTATTTTTCTTGCTCCTTGCTACGCCAAAGCTCTTTGCTTGTCATTCACTTGGTCATTTTTCATTGGGCTTGTCGAGGGTTTGTTCTGCTATGCTCTGCAAGTTTGAGTATGCAGCTTTGTTGTGGGTTTGGGTGTGCCTCCTGGTGGTTTTCTATCCTGGTTCCTTGATGTGTGCGTGGTTGCTCTTAAACCTGGTTCGTTGGGCAGGTGTGGTTTGCCCTGTCGCCGTCTAGGTAAGTGATTCTTTTGTTATTGTTTGTTTGCCTTCTTTTGTTGGTTCTATAGACCACCGTGTTCCGGGTTATGTGCTAGTATTTCTCGTTCTTGTTGGCAACTTAGTGATTGGCTTGTGCCCAGGCTCGAATCGATGGCATTCTTTCGTCCTCGGCTTCAAATGCAGGTAGTCCTCCTTCCTTGATTCAATTTCTGGTTCTCTTTCCTCAGCTTCTAACCTGGTTCGCTCCTTCGTCTCCGCAGTTAGTTGAAAATCATGGATGAAATGTGGGTTCTTGGCTCTCACTGCAAATTCTCAGGTGAATTTAACTCAACTTTCATTATTTGCTTCTTTTCAGGCTCTGTAGTTTCACTTTCGTAACATCATAGATTTCTAACACCTGGGTGTTGTTTTCTATGCAGGTGTTGAGGGTTTGCCATTGGAGGTCTTAGAAATGTATACTTCGGTTGTGTCCGGTAGGCTCTGCTTCTTGAATTTCCTTCAGTCATCGTTTTGGTTTTAGTTTAGGTCTTCTAGTCATGTGGGTTTATCCCCCTCGATGCTTGTCGTTTTTATCATGTTGTGAGTGATGTTATGTCACTTTGGAGGTCTAGGCTTCCACTATTTGGCATTTCTTTGACTGTAATTTTCTGTATAGGAATGCAATTTCCTTCTTAAAGCCTCACCTAGGGTTTGTCGTCCAAGGGTTTATGTGTCTATAGCTATGTATGAGTTGTTGTTTGAAACCCTCACCTAGGGTTCGTCATTCACGGCTTGTGCGTCTATGGCTTTATCTTGCAGTGCTACTTTGTAATTGATATACTCTTGTATTTGCAATTTCGAAAGAGAAATTATTCAGGAAAATATAATAAAATTTGGTTTCATTTACGTGAATGATATGGAAGTAATCATGCCGTCGTGCTTTTGGTTTACTCCGAATTCCTAGCCTGAACTGCAATTATAATTCTTCGATTTGCTTGTGATGTCTTATACGAACATGCGTGAACGCTATAGATGCACTGGTAATGTTGTATGCCTGTCAATTGAAATGAATGATGGAAGTTTTCACCCGGCCCATGGATGCTTGGCCTGTACCGAATTTGTTTGTGTTTCTCCTTGTCTATCTTCGTTGTTTGCTTCAAATGAAATATAAACCCTCGTATGGTATATGTTCCTCTGTCTTGCTATTAAGACTGGTTCTTTCTCTCAGGAAAACAAAAAGAATTAAATTCAATAATCTGTGTACAATAGGTTATCTATTCAGATGTTCATAAATTAGAAAATACAATAAAATACAGTAGGACATAGAGATGGATAGAATTGGTTTCTCTGATATTAATATTATTCAAGTGCGAGAGGTACTGAACCTTGTACATGACTTTTGCTGTTACATTTATATGTTTCTTGTTCTAGTTAATGAAACTGTACAGTTTCTATTTAGTTGTAGTCTTTACAGTTACATGGTTACTAGTTACATGGTTACATGTTGGGAGGCTGAACATAATGCATCTGTCTCATCCAAGCTTCTCCTCCATCCTGGGTATTCCGTGTAGGCCACGTGGTTCCATCTTCTTCCTTTTCTTCTGGGTCAGTTGTGTAGGGGAATAGCTCTGCTACATTAAAGATAGGTGAAATGCCTATTCCAGGTGGCAACTGTATCTCATAGGCATTCGCTAAAAATTTCCGGAGGACTTTGCAGGGTCCTATCTTCTTGTACTTTAACTTATTGTATGTACCCTTAGGGAAGCGTTCTTTGTGCAAATGCGTGAGGACTTGATCCCCCCGTTAAACTGTACTTCCCTTCTCTTCCAATCTGCTTGCTGTTTATACTTTAGGCTGCTGTCTTGCAATTTAATTTTTACCTATTCATGCAAATCTCTTATCGCGCGAGTGAAATCTTCTCCATCTGTGCTTCGCCTTTCTTGCAGTCCAAGATCCCGCAACTCATGCACTTCGCGAGGATGCATACCATACAGGATCTGAAATGGACTAAAACCTGTGCTATCGTTAGGCGAGTTGTTATAAGCAAACTCTACCTGTGCAAGCAATCGATCCCACATCCGCGAATTTTCTCCAACCAAGCTTCGTAGCAGGTTTCCTAGACTCCTGTTTACAACCTCTGTTTGGCCGTCGGTTTGCGGATAATAAGTAGAACTATAACTCAGCTGTGTATCCATTTTCTTCCACAAGGTACACCAAAAGCGTCCTGTAAACTTCACATCCCTGTCTGACAAGATAGACTTAGGCAACCCATGTAACCTGAAAATATCTGTGAAAAACAAGTGGGCCACGTGAGTGGCATCACTGGTTTTTTTGCAAGGGATAAAATGCGCTATTTTCGAGAATTTTTCCACTACTACCATCACCGAGTCATAACCGCGCTATGTCTTAGGTAGACCTAAGACAAAGTATAAGTTGAATGAGTCCCACGGTCTGCCTGGAATAGGTAACGATGTGTACAGCCCTGTGTTTTGACTGTGACCCTTCCCCAACTGGCACACTTTACATCTGGCCACAAATCGTTGTACATCCCTCCGCATCTTTGGCTAAAAGTAGAAATGAATGAGCTGCTCGAGTGTCTTGTCCATGCCGAAATGTCCGGCCAGACCTCCACTATGCTTCTCTCAAATAATATTCTCTCTCATCGAGCAGTCAGGTATGCATAGCTATCCTCCCTTAAACAACATTTTCTCCTGTAGATTGTATCCCAACCATGGACTGTTATCTCTCACCAAGGTATTCTGACATGCCTCAAAGGCCTCATTAAAATCTGTGTTAGTCTAGTATAAGTCTCTTAAGTGCTCAAAACCCAGCACTTGCACAATGCTTTCTTGCAGAAGTAAAGCACTCCTACTTAGTGCATCTGCCACCTTGTTGGCCTGCCCACTGATATGTTTCAACACAGAGTTGAAACTCCGCAAATACTCCACCCATTTCGCGTGTTTTTGGTTCAACTTGTGCTGTTGCATTACATATTGTAGTGCAAAATTATCTGAAAATAGCACAAATTTGTTTCCCAGCAGATAATGCCTCCAGTGTTTTAATTCCTGTATAACAACATAGAACTCCTTATCATAAGACAAATATTTCTATCTGCTTTCATTTAGTTTCTTGCTGAAGAACGCCACAAGCTTATCCTCCTGGCTGAGCACAGCTCCAATAGTTGTATCGCTAGCATCATAGTGAATCTGAAAAAGCTTCTTGAAATTTGGCAATCTCAGGATTGGCCTCTCAGTGATCTTTCTCTTTAATAGCTAGAAACTTCTCTCTACTGCATCCATCCATCAAAAAGGCTGACTCGCCTTTTTAATGGTGTCCAACATAGGCGCACAAATTTCGCTAAAATTCCTTATGAATTTCCGGCAAAAACTCGCTAGTCCATGAAAGCTATGTACCTCAAATAAGTTTTTCGGAGACAGCCAATCAACTATCACCACAACCTTCTTTGGATCCATCTTCAGTTCATTTTCTGCTATTACAAAGCCCAAATAAATCAATTCATTCTGCAGAAAGGTAGATTTCTTCAAATTTATTAGCAGTTTATTCTATTGTAATTTTTCCAGCACTTTCCGTACATGTTGAAAGTGTTCTTTCCTTGTCCTGCTGAAAATTAGTATGTTGTCCAGGTACACTATTACAAATTTCCCGATGTACTCCTTCAGCATCTCATTCATTAACCTCATAAATGTATTGGGCACATTGCTCAGTCCAAATGGCATGACCAGCCATTCGTACAGTCCCTCATTCGTCTTAAAGGTTGTCTTCCATTCGTACCCCTCTCGTATCCGGATCTGATGATACCCGCTCTTCAAGTCTATCTTAGAGAAATATGTTGCCTCACTTAAACAATCCATCATGTCATCCATCCGTGGTAGTGAGAACTGTTGGGACTGCACAAGGGCTCAAACTTTCCCTTAACAAACCCTTGTCTAGCAATTCCTGCACCTGCTTCCTAATCTCTTCATTGTCCTTGGGGCTCATTCGGTATGCTGCTTTGTTTGACAAACTGGCTCCGGGTATGAAGTCAATATGATGACTTATGCTTATTTTGGGGGGTAATTTGTCTAGCAAGTCATCCACCACTATATCCATAAATTCCTGCAGCATTTGCTAGATTTCTGTAGGTAAATCCGATACCTTTGTGTGCAACAACATTGTTCTTTCTTTCTACAACTGCATAACCCATCTCACTATCCTCAACTTGTTTCAGAAACTGTTTTCCACTAACCAACAATGCTCTTGGTTCACTTGTCCCTGTTGTCCCTTCCTCTTTGATGGGCACAAGCGTATGCTTGATTCCATCCTTGACAAACTTATAACAGTTCGTCAATCCATCGTGTACCACTTTCCTATCGTACTGCCAAGGCCTGCCTAGCAGTATGTGACATACATCCATCGACATGATGTCACAAATGACTTTATCCTTATATCTACCTGTTTGAAACTCCACCTTGCACTGTTCATCCACCAGTAATTGATGGCCTTTTTGTAGCCATGAGAATTTGTAAGGCGTGGGATGTTTCAAGCACTTCAACTCCAACTTTCCACCATCTCTATGGACACCAAATTATCGGTACTACCACTATCAATAATCAACTTACAACACTTACCACATGACTTACAAACTGTTCTAAACAAAGCCTTCCGTTGTGTCTATTCAGTGACCTCCTCGACTGGTTTTAACAACACCTTGTGCAGCACCAGGGCTTCCCCCATCTTTGGAGCATTTTCTGCTTCTTGGGGAGGTTCCACTGCGTCTACTGGTTGTGCAACATATGTACCCCTCTGTCTAGCTTGATCTGCCTCTGGACCTTCAAACAATCTGTGTCCCCATTTATGACACCTGTAACACTGATAACCAGCCCCTCTTCCTTAGCCATTTCCCTTGCCTCGCTGGGATGACCGACCGCCTCTCGCATTATCACCTCTGTCCGCTAATCCGGAAGCTCTGGAACTGATGCCTTCCTCATTACTACTAGTAGTCCTCCCTCAGCCATATGACTGGCCTTTTCCCTTGCCAACTCCTCGTCCTCTCCAGGCATTCTGCCTTCTAGTAATTTTCTCTTCAGCTTTCATCACACTCTGATATGCTTCTTCAATGTTCTTTAGAGATAAAATATTGATTTCATCTAAAATTTCTAATCTTAGCCCATTTACATACCTGGTTGTTATTTCCATGGTATCCTCTATATATCTGGCTCTTAAGTTCACTTGATTCAACTCCTTCATGTACTCCCTTACCATCATTCCTTTCTGTCTCAGATTTTGCGCTTGCCTGTGTAGTGCAATCTGATAATCTTTTGGCAGAAATATGCCCTTCAACTTGGCCACCGTCCTTGACCAGGTTTTAATTGGCAACTTGTTCAATCTCTTTCTCTCAGTCTGGACACTATCCCACCACAGGGCTGCGTGTCCTTTCAATTTCATTGCAGCAAACCTAACTCTACGGTCTTCACTAACTTCCTCACACTTGAAATACTTATCCATCTCGCTGATCCAATCCAATAAAACCTCGATAGACAGGCTACCGTCATAGGTTGGGATTTCTAGCTTGGGTTTACTGCTTGCCACTAAAACAGACCTCAACAATCTCACTTTTGGGGTCTCACCTTCTGGTCCATCTGTTGCTTCTTCAGTTTCCTCTTCGTTGTCATTGCCTACCTCCGGGTCTCTTCTTCTCCCTACCTCTACTACCTACAAACGGGCAGCAAGAATTCTAATCTCCTCTCTCAGTCCTTCCTCCGCTATCCTTCGAGCACCTCTGCCATGACCTCGCCTTCCTCTTTCCATGTCTTCAATCAATTTCACCTACTCTGCTACCACTATGATGGGACCAGCCCAATACCTTACGACTTTAGGAAATTTAATTTGATTATGTGGTGATTGTATGATTGGTTAAGTCTTCAGTTGTGATTACATGTGTGAGGAGTACACCACCGGATATTGTGGTACCATGTTAGGTGGGATTCAATTACACAGTTATGATTGAGTACTTGCCTCGGGTTTTGTTTTTCCCGCTCCTTGCTACGCCAAAGCTCTTTGCTTGTCATTCACTTGGTCATTTGTCATTGGGCTTGTCGAGGGTTTGTTCTGTTGTGCTCTACAAGTTTGAGTATGCAACTTTGCTGTGGGTCGGGGCGCGCCTCCTGGTGGTTTTCTATCCTAGTTCCCTGATGTGTGTGTGGTTGCTCTTAAACCTACTTCGTTGGGTAGGTGTGGTTTGCCCTGTCGCCGTCTGGGTAAGTGATTCTTCTGTTATTGTTTGTTTTCCTTCTGCTATTGGTTCTACAGACCGCCGTGTTCCGGGTTATGTGTTGGTATTTCTTGTTCTTGTTGGCAACTTAGTGATTGGCTTGTGTCCAGGCTCGAATCGATGGCATTCTTTGTCCTCGGCTTCAAATGTAGGTAGTCCTCCTTCCTTGATTCAATTTATGGTTCTCTTTCCTCAGCTTCTAACCTAGTTCGCTCCTTCGTCTCCGCAGTTAGTCAAAAATCATGGATGAAATGTGGGTTCTCGGCTCTCACTACAAATTCTCAAGTGAATTGAACTCAAATTTCATTATTTGCTTCTTTTTAGGCTTTGTAGTTTCACTTCCATAACATCATAGATTTCTAATACCTGGGTGTTGTTTGCTATGTAGGTGTTGAGGGTTTGCAGTTGGAGGTCTTAGCAATGTATACTTCGATTGTCTCCGGTAGGCTCTGCTTCTTGAATTTCCTTCAGTCCTCGTTTTGGTTTTAGTTTAGGCCTTCTGGTCATGTGGGTTTATCCCCCTCAATGCTTGTCGTTTGTCTCACACTGTGAGTGATGTTCTGTCACTTTGGAGGTCTGGGCTTCCACTATTTTGATTTCTTTTACTGTAATTTTTTGTATAGGAATGCAATTTCCTTCCGAAACCCTCACCTAGGTTTTGTCGTCCAAGGGTTTATGCATCTATAGCTATGTATGATTCGTTGTTTGAAACCTTCACCTAGGGTTCGTCGTTCACAGCTTGTGCGTCTATGGCTTTATCTTGTAGTGCTACTTTGTAATTGATATACTCTTGTCTTTGTAATTTCGAAAGAGATATTCTTCAGGAAAATATAATAAAATTTGGTTTGGTTTACTTGAATGATATGGAAGTAATCATGCTATCGTGCTTTTGGTTTACTCTAAATTCCTAGCCTGAATTGCAATTATAATTCTTCGATTTGCTTGTGATGTCTTATACGAACATGCGTGAATGTTGTAGATGCATTGGTAATGTTGTATGACTGCTAATTGAAATGAATGATGGAAGTTTTCATCCGGCCAATGGATTCTTGGCCTGTACTAAATCTGTTTGTGTCTCTCCTTGTCTATCTTCGTTGTTTGCTTCAAATGAAATATAAACCATCATATGGTATCTGTTCCTCTGTCTTGCTGTTAGGATTGGTTCTTTCTCCCAGGAAAACAAAAATAATTAAATTCAATAATCTGTGTACAGTAGGTTGTCTGTTCGGGTGTTCATAAATTAGAAAACACAATAAAATACAGTAGGACATACAGATGGACAGAATTGGTTTCTCTGATATTAATATTATTCGAGTGCGAGAGGTATTGAGTGCGAGAGGTATTGAACCTTGTACATGACTTTTGTTATTACATTTATATGTTTCTTGTTCCAGTTAACGAAACTGTACAGTTGCTTTTCAGTTGTAGTCTTTACAGTTACATGGTTACTAGTCATTCAGTTCTGTCCTTATGACAAGATTTTCCTTTTAGACACATTTGTCTTTTCCTTTTAAAATAACAGGACAATTATTAATTCATGATTTATTAGTAACAGAGAAGTAAATAACCCTAACTGAACAAACTACCTTTGACTAATTTAGAGATTAAGATAAAAATAAAAATCCTACCTCCTACTCTGTCAGACTAACATAAAAGACAAATCAAAAAAATTAACTCAACTTTTTCGACTTGGCAAAGACCGACACCCGGTCATGGTGCCTGAGCCGGATGCTCCTGCATCACATTTTTATATGATTCAAAATCCCAAGAAGGGTCTCTTTAAATATAAAATAATTGTATAGACTCAAAATAAATCCTAGAAGTCCTCAATGGTACTTTGACCTAAAACATGGTGACTCAAGCATGAAACTCATGCTTTAATAAGTCACAATAATAATAATAATTCTTTTCTTTATTCTTTTAACAAGTACATTACATAATGACTCAATTACATTATTGAACACTGAACATAGTTACTTTTTCCAACACTCCCTCTTAACTAGGAAGGTATTCATAATGTACATATACAATGGAATATCTCAAACTATATAAAACATGAAGAAATTTAGGCACCGCAATGCCATGGACTAGATTCCTAACTAGGGTAATCTATCCAACCAGTCACTCAACAGTTTAGGCACTACAATGCCATGGACTAGATTCCCGACCAAGGCAATCTATCCAGGTGGGACTAAGATGGAATCAAGCTTTCAACCCCTCTAGGTACCATCAAGCTTACTTGCTAACCACCAACCCAAAATCTAGGTGTGTGTCAGAGCCCAATGACCAATGCCACCTTTCCAACTTCGGGACCTATACATCAACACAAAGTGTCATCCAGATGTCGACCCAGGAAATGCTTCACTCACAAAGCCTCAAAGCTCCTTGATCCAGTAGATTAAGAGTGCCCAATCTCTCCCAATCAAATTGATTGGTAACCAGCATGCTATCAAATCATTCGAGAGATTCACCTGTACAAACACAACCCCAATCAATAATATACTTTCATATGTACATAATCAAATAAAAACCTATGGGGTCTTCTAGGAAACAGATGGTGCTTCTCAACTTTCCATAGTAGGACTATCAACCAAATATTTGACAGTAGATTCCTCAATCATACATTTTCTTCCTACTTCATATGCAAAAACATATTCTTCAATCAGATCCTACTCTCCTTCTTTCAGTATCACTTCAAAATGCATTCTCCAATTTCCTTTTCTTGTTCATGGCCTTCACTCAGACTTATGATTGTTAGTCTTGGTCTAGTGTATGACACATGAAGCAGAGAATCATAGTTTTCACTCCCTCTCAACCAGGAAGCACCTCTTTATCTGGACTCTCTCTTAATATTAGGGAGATTTATTTTATTCATGCTTCCTCTAGGAGATCATTTACTTCTTTTCAACATCGGAGAATCTTTCATGGCTTCAAATAATTTCATTTGAGTTATCATAATCCCCATCATGCTTATCACATCAATGAGCATCTTCACCAAGTTGAAGATTATGTACCTGCACAACTTCGATATAAAGTACAACCAAATATACAAAAAAATGATGTTAACCATATTAGAATCACATAAGCATTTCATCATTATACATATCGGATACCCAAAAAAACAAGAGACATATACTCTTCAACATCTTGCTAGGGAATTTGTTAGACACCCTAGGCTACTTCATAACGTCATTCATTCCATCTAGGGCTTCAATGTGTCTTCCAAAGGTATGCCATACCTTACTACAACATATAGCAAACCCTAGAACCAATTTAGATAAATATATATCTACAAAGCATATATCACCCTTTCAAAATACATATGTCAAACTTTTCACTAGGGATCCATACAAATCCTAGATTTCGTACAAACGAATCAATCAAAGTCAAACACGGCTAAGTCATTAATCTGATCAACTTCCACTAGGGTTAGTTTTTAAACCCTACATTTCAGAGCAATCATCAAACTCAACCAAAAAATAAAATTTCAACAATATCTTCACAAATCTCAGATTATCATATAGTCAATATTCATCAGAGATTTCTACTTCAACTAAGGTTCACCTCTAAAACCCTAGAATTTTATTTCCATAAATTCAACAATCTTACACAGATCTCAAATAATCATATTTCAAATATTTTATTTTGACTAAGGTTTAACTCCAAAACCCTAGAATTCCACAATATCAACAATCATTAAATACATAGATCTCAGATTGGTACATTTCACACTAGAGAATGTTACTACTAGGTTTTAACTACCAAACCCTTATATTTTCATTTCGCCAACAATCATCTAGATAGATCTCAGACTATTATATCACACATACTAGACAATTTAACTTAACTAGGGTTTAGCTACAAAACCCTAGATTTCCAAATAACATCATCCTAGAATTTCAGACAAGGCATTTGATTGAATCCTAACACTCATGACCGTAAATGACTAGGTTAACACATATCTAGGAAATCATAACCATACATTAGCATATCATATGTCTAATAACATAAATACATTTCACCTAGAACAACATGGGACTTCAACCAAAAAGGACATATCCATATGTATGCATATATTTTATCATCATACAAATATATATAATATCATGTGTTAGTCAAACCCAAATTCACAAATATCAGTAAGAGTTAGACACACAACCATCTTGATTACACTAGGGTTTGATTAGACAAACACACATACTAAGGAAATCATTTCTAAGACAGTATAAGGGTCTTTCTCACACAATCCACCAAACCCTAATGAGTTAGGGTTCTAATGTAGAAACATAGAAAAACCCAACATAACCAAAACTTCAAAGGCTATAGGATTTTAGACCTTATAATTCCATCCTAACAGGTTAGAATTTTATGATCATACCAAAATCCAAAACATGACATTAATAAAGACTTCAATTAGTATTTCACAATATCCCTAATCATCTTAGGGTTTCAGACATCCACAATAGAATACCCTTCGGTTAGGGTTTTTTAGAACCTGTCTAGGGTTCTACAAAAATTAGATAAGAGTGGGGTGGTATATTTATCAAGAGATGAATCACCCAAACAAGAATCACTAAGATTCAATATAGTTAGTCATAACAAAGTTAGTAATATATCATTAAATGAATAATTCTTTCAATCAATGTATTCAAAGCATGCCTTTGTTTCTTTAATAACCTTATCTTGAGAGATCCTCCTTATTTCATATATTTTCCCTAGTCAAGACAACAGAGGGATAAAAGTGATTAGTATTTAATATAATCAAAACTAAATGAGTACATGAACCCAAAACTGAAAAGATGTGAGATACTAATCTTTGAGAGTTGTTGGGGGCTTCCTCCAATTGTTGAGACATGTTGCAAATGCACCTCACGAGGTTGGTTATCCTAATAGAGAAGTGATCACATGTTCTTTGTTCAAAAAAACCTCATCAATGGCCAAGAGATCATCCCCGAGTCAAGCTATCTCCACAAAGAAGGTTGCCATGGTATCATCTTAGTAGTTCTAGCTCATTCTTCAAACTTGTTACTTGACCAATTCTCTTAATAGTGAACAACTTTGATAAGGATTCATACATATCCTGAGCATGATCGGTGTTATCTATGAATGGGACAAGATTTCCTTTCATCCATTATACCATTAGAGTCATAGCTACCAATTCTAAATCCCTGAATTTCTATTTGTTGACATCACTCGCTTATTCAAAAGGCTTCTTTACATTTCCTTTTACCAAATCTAACACCTTCATCTTCTCGAGGATTAGGTCAATCCTCTTCTTCCAGGATCTGAAGTTAGATGCTCCTTCAAGTTTTTTCTCACCCTTGATTGAGTTAGACATATTCCTTGAATATAATAGACTCTTTCCCTGAGATAGTGCCTATGAATGGATCTGCCTTTTTCTTATTTCTTCACCAAATCTCTAATAACATGCTGGAAAATCAGAAAGGTAGTAAAGATTTTCTCGATATTGATAATCACTTGTGATGTTTTTTATTATCATTATTATTTATATCTTCTATCTTTAGTTCATTAAGAAATTACTAAAAGTAGCAACACATAAAACAATGGACACAAGATGTAGGCACATGCTAGGGAAAGACCCCCCTCGAGGAAAATCCCAGTCAAAGTAATTATTCCTTTCAACAGTATTGTTTGAGACTCTTCACCCTAGACCAATACCAGAATTCCCTCCACACCAAGTCATCTTCCAAAAGATTGACCTCTTCCCAGCAACTTCGACTATGTAGCAACTTGCAACAACTAACAGTTTCTGGTAGTAGTCCAACTTGGAAGGCTTTGATCTCCTAATCCATAGAAAGAAATAGAGAGAGATCACCATTAAAAATTTGATTTTCCTTGACTCCCCAGACTCACCCAAACTTGCATTCACTTTGGCTTCCCAACAACAGACTTTACTAGCTACCCACTTTGCATTTCTACCTAGCAACAAGATTTTTGCACTTCAGCCTAGTAGAGAGAATTTGAACTTGATGAGAAGTGATGCTCCAAATGAATTTGATTTCCTTCCTTTTATAGGCTTCTTGTGGAGTCGAATAGGGTCTTAGGTCAACTTGATCTTCCATTAGGTCGACATAGTGTGGAGGTTCCATAATTCATGTTTGACTCAATACTAAGCTTTTTTACAAGATTCAAAAGCCCAAGAAGGGTCTCTTTAAATGTACAATAATTCTATAGACTCAGAATAAATTCTAGAAGTCCTCAATGGGATTTTGACCTAAAACATGGTGACTCAAGCATGAAACCTGTTAGAAAACTATATATTACAGAGCAATGGAACACATAAAATATTGCAGAAATATAAACACAGAAAACACATAAAACAAGAGAGACACAGATATACGTGGTTCACCCAGTTTGGGCTATGTCGATGGAGAAACAACCAGTCATTCCTTTTATATTATCCAGCAAACTGAAGAGATACAACCTACAGTAGATCCATTGTAACATCCTCTTCTCTCTCAATCTCCTCTCTCTTCCGCACTTAGAATATAGATATACATAGACGCAATACAATTCCCTCATATATAGTGAGGGGTTGCTTTCTAGGGCAAAAAACCCTAAATTAAACATAACTTCTACCGTCAGATCATCTGCCTAATGAACGACCCATATTGACTAGAAATTACTAGACTTTTACAAGGCAATTTTACATCCAAATTTTAGCTTCGGGGGTGCTGCCCTCGAACCATCGTACCACCACCCCCCCACCATGTGGAGGGGTGTATAGTCTCCCTAGGGTATACATCCGGTTGAGACCTTTGAATACAGAAGATAATCAAGCTCCACACCCAACAAAACCCATGCTTTAATAAGTCACAATAACAATAATTATTATTATTTTCTTTATTCTTTATTCTTTTGACAAGTACATTACACAATGAATCAAGTACACTATTGAAGACCAAACATAGTTAATTTTTCCAATATCTGCATCTTTCTTCGACATCTTTAATAAAATAAACAAATATATGTATAAGTAATAAAATATTTTTTTTATATATGAATAAAATGAATGTATAAATCAACATACCTTTTTGAATGGAAGATAAAAAAAATTAAGTGCCCCTGTAGAACTTGATTCTCTGTAGTTGTGTACAACATCATACCAACTCTCTTCATTCAACATTTTAACCATAGGTTCTTGTATTTTCATATAAATCTTATGACTAAATAAATAAAGTAAAAATTGTTAATATAGTGATATGTATAAAAAATATTGTTAACAATAATATGTTATGTTTAAAATAAAAGTATAATCCAAGAAAAAAATAAATTTTTTTTAACAAACTTGCTTTTGAAATTTTGAGCACACTTCATCTATTGATAATTCACCTGACTTCACACAACATAGTATTGATTTGAATAGTTTTTCATCCTTCACTCCTTGAATTGTTCTCTAAGGTGGGATATTCATACCTTTTGGAAGTTTCTTGATTTCAAGACGTGTCTTACTATTGGTACATATTATGGGTTTAGACTTTTTAACCTTTTGATTTTTATGGAAATATTCTCCCACATGTTGAAAATCCCATCATTCGGTTCCCATATTTCCCTAGTTCTAAATGTCAACTGGTATATGTTATCCATGCCGTTGAATAAATATGCATTTATTTTCCAACCTTTTGAATTGATTTTATCCTTAATTTGATAACCTATTTCCATACAATATTCCTTCTGAAAACTTACACTGAATTTTGTCTTATCCCCACCACATTTTTCTTCAAATTCATTATGAATAAATATGACCCTTTGGATGAACTTCATAGAAATTCTCTACTCATTATCTGTATTATGATCCCATGCCAATAATTTTTCTTTTGTTTCTATTAAACCATCATAAATGATACATCTCACTACTTCAAAAAGAGAGATGTTTGGATATTCCTCGATCAATTGTCTTCTAGCCTCTATCAAATGGTTCCCTCTAATTACATAAAATCCGTATTCAAAACATTGTGTTCTCTTAAATGCCTCTTTGTTGGGAGCTTGATTTGGATCAACAAGAACCACATAATCCACCACATGTGCATATGGTTTATACCTGAACAATGTTTTCAAATTATGGACATGTAGGTGATGTGCCTTTCTAATTTGATATTGATATTGTTCTTCATTTGGCCTATAGCATTGGCCGACATTAAGATGAAATGTTTTTCCACCAGTAATTAATTTATTCTTCACCAAGTGATCTCGAAAGGAATTTTGTTTTGTTTTAATATTGCCATCCTCTAAATCAGCATCTAGTTTTATGATTTCTTTGTTGTCTTTAGAGCTTTCACTCTAATTTTCACGAATGCCTATGATTTTTATAGATTGACCAACTTTTGATTTATTCTTGTTATTAGTTAACATATTTTCTTCTAGATAAACAATATCCTCATCATCAATTGGAAGAGAGACATCTATGGTCATTTTTCTTTCTGGCGTTTTATTTCTTTTCTCCTTTTGAAAAACAGTTCTAATCTCGTCCTCACTAATGGTAACATATTTTCAACTTCAACTTCAACTTCCACATCTTCAAAAGCAACATGTTTAGATTTACTAGATTGACCCACCTTAGTGATTCTTTGATGATCCCATGTATGTAATATTGCAGTGTCATGATTTATTTCTCTTTCCTTCCTTCTCCTTTCTTCTTTTGTCTCTGTGTGGAAATTGTTGATCACAATCATAATATTTGACTCTAGATAATAAATACTCTCCAAAATAGTTGAAAGACTCTTAGAAAAATCCTATCAAACAAAATATAATATGTCAATAATCAATAATGTATAAAAAAATTAATTATCCTTACAATAATGCAAAACACATAAATATAAATAAGCATACTTACAATATTATTTGCAATGTTGGTTGCAATTTCTTCACACAACTTTGTATATTCTTTATATGTGTCATACTTGACCTTTGAGAGATGATATCTAACATTTTCATGTGTCTTGGGAAATTTTGTAAGAACATAAATAGTGACAACATTCGGCACCAATCATATCTCTTGTACTCTACCCATCACCTCATATGGTTCACCAAAGTTAATCATACCACAATATAGATAGATATGTATACATTCATCACTTTCACTATCTTTAATATACCATGTAAAATTTGTTTTATTTATTTCTCGTGTGTTCCTCCATTTTGAAATAATCTTGAATGTATTTGATGAGCCAGTTTCTTGACTTTTACCATGTTTCTCAATTCGAGTATTTTCAACAGTATCCATAAAGCATCCAACTAGAACTTTAGATGATGTAATTAATGTTCTTGGTCCATAAACATTCACATAGACTTTTTTTTATGTCATCTTCCAAATATGTGTGTGTGTGTTAATTACAAAATGTATATCTTAATTAAACATTTTTTTTATTTAACAATATAATTTGTTTAAACCAATATGAATTTAAATTTTATACATCTATCTATCTATCTATCTATCTATCTATACATCTATATATATATATATATATATATATAATAAAAATTTATTAATTTTAAAATCAATACCAATTGCCCTCAGGGGAATTTGAAACCTAAGTCTACCTTGTTTCAAACGATTTCATAAACTTCGAATCAACAAATTGAAATGCCCCAAGACAAATTAAAAAAAAAAAAAAAATACAAAGAAAATTTAACCACCGGATTTTTCATTTCAAAGCCCTAAAAAATACAATTTTTCTTGTTTTTTCTCCTAAAAGTCCTACAAATTTGAGTGTTTTTTCATCTTCTTTGCTAAAAAATAAATAAAAATTATGTGGTTATTCCTGTAAAATATGATATTTGCAAAAAAAAACTTTGAAAAAAATGAAAAATAGTAAAAAAAATGGTTTTTGAGTATAAAAGCCATAAAACATCAAATTTTCCCCAAATTCCTCTTTAAATGGTCAAAATAGAAGGAAAACTAACCTTTGTAATGCGAAAATCTCTCGTTCAAAGTGTTATCAGTGACAACGCAACTCCTATGCAAAATTGCTCCAAACTTTATAACAAACCCAAAAGACTTGATGTGATGTGACGAATAGAAACAATGAATGTTATTATATAGTGAAGGTTGTGAGATTGCTTTAGCGTTTCTCGAATGTGAGATTAAAATTAATATATAGTTAATATTATAGGTTTAGATTAACTTTTATTCAATGTGGGGTAAAAAAATAACAACACCAATTTATAAAATAATCTGGTATGTAAGCAATGTTAAATAATTTAAATAAAAATTATTTTAATTTCAAGGAATGCATTTAAAGGGAAATTTATTGTGGATAGTTTTGAATAGAAGTAGGGTGAAATTTTTACAAGAGCAAAAGGTTTAGTAAAAAATATTTTCAAATAAAATTTTAGACAAAAATTTTGGAGGGAATAATTTCAATAAAAAGTTTTTTGAGGAAACATTCCAGCAAAGTTTTTTATTTTTTATTTTTTGGGGGGTGGGGGGGGGGGGGGGGGAACATTGGAGGGAAATTTTCATTCTTTAAGAAATATATTATCATTAGGAGAGAGTGCATTTGTATCATTCAACATCTTTTGTTTGAAAGTCATGGATTCATCTGATAGTGAAGTTTTTCTTTTTGCAGCATCAACATCTTCGTCATGCAACAACTCTATTAATATTGGTGAATATAACAAGAATTATTTCACTATGAATAGAGAGTCAAATTTTCCACTTGGTCCTAATATTGAGGATGATGAGAGCAGCATTGCTGAAGGGAAACAAAAAGAATTCCATGTAAATAGAGAGTCAATTTTTCCACTTATTCCTAATCCTAAGGATAATGAGAGCACCACTGACGAAGGCCAGGATGAAGAATTTCTAGTAAATAGAGAGTCAAATTTTCCACTTGGTCCTAATCCTAAGGATTATGAAAGCACAACTAATGAAGGGTGGGATGAAGAATTTACAGAGTCAAATTTGCCACTTATTACTAATCCTAAGGATTATGAGAGAACCACCTAAGAAGGGGAGTGGGAGGATTAAGAATTTCCAGTAAACAGACGTTCAAAGTTTTCACTTAGTCCTAATCCTAAGGATTATGAGAGCACCACATAGGAAGGGGAAGATGAAAAAATTTCATTAAATAGAGATTCAAAGTTTCCACTTAGTCCTAATCCTAAGGATTATGATAGCACCACTGATGAAGTGGGGGGATGAAGAATTTTTTGCAAATGATAATTTGAGAATGAATAGAGAGACACATTTTCTTGCAAATGATAATTTTAGAAGCACAAATGTGAATAATGCATTTTCTCTAAGTGAGTATTTCAAAGGCACTCATGGTGATAATGAATTGAATCCTCCAAGGGAGGATTTTAAAAGAACAAATGAATATGGTGAAGAATTTCGTCTGAGTTAGGATTTCCAAAGCACAAACAATGGTAGTGAAGAATTTCCTTCAACTAAGGATGGTAATAAATATTTTCAAAGCAATGATTAATGAATTTCCTAACTATGTTCAGAATTATCATAATGAGGATAATATTCCTCTTAATGATGATGTAAATTCTTCTGCAAAGGATAATGAAATGATGGAGATGTTGTAAGCAAATATTGTATCTAGCAGTAGGAGTAGACATTTTCATATCAATCTAAAATATTTTAGTTATGTAAGAAGAAGTTGTATCAGTGACCTGATTTCAAGTGAATGTTGTCAAAAGGATTGCTTGAAACATATGGATTTCAAGTTTACTTTGGAGAAAAGGAAGAGATATCTGTCAATGAATAAAAACATGCAAAATTGTTATTTAGTGGGTTTCCTGCAATCTGCACTAGTAGGTTACGATTATCATATTGGGAATGTATTGATCTATAGAAAGGCTTCCAAAATGTTGCATTCAATTAGTAATTTTCTTTTGTTGAGAACCCAAGAAAGTCTGGGAAAAGATCCCACATTATCCAGAAGTATGTCATAGACGAAAGCTTGGACCATTAGCAAATACTGCAATGGCATGGATGAAAGACTTTTTCAAAGCATAGAGAGTGTATGCCAAATAAAGATACAATACATATTCTAAATAATTTCTCAAGATGAGAAATCTATAACTTATACAAAGAATATGCAGAAGGTGATGAAGGAGATGGTAATTTTATTACATATTCATTTTTTACAAGGATATGGAAGATATAATTCAACAATTTTTGTATTCCTAAGAAGAAAAGGATGGGGGTTTGAAGTACATGTGCTTCCCTTAAATAAAAAAGGGATAAATGTCAAGGGGAAGAAATAGGTATGGTTCATAACATTATTTTCAAAAATTGTGTAGTCATCAACTATGAAAATATGTTTATTTTATTTTATGTGCAAATTCCATTGTTAAATCACTTCAAAAGCATCACAATTAGTGAACAAGTGAAAGTAAAAAATTGTATAAGCATCGAAAGAAGTGTTACGATAATCCAAATAAATATTTGGGTTTGATAATTGATGGCATGGACCAAAAGAAAACACTTTTACCACATTTTGTCTGCACACAAACAAATTTATAGGAGGAAAATTTTATTCGGTTTCACTTGGTTGGTTGTATGGTCTTGAATGGGAAGATGTTGCCAAGGGTTTACTTCACAACTCCAAATATTCATAATGATGAAAATCTGACCATAACCATAATCCATGATGTGGTTTATCATTGGTTTGG
This sequence comes from Pinus taeda, assembly GCA_000404065.3. Taxonomy (NCBI): domain Eukaryota; kingdom Viridiplantae; phylum Streptophyta; class Pinopsida; order Pinales; family Pinaceae; genus Pinus; species Pinus taeda. The sequence goes on along the minus strand of APFE030450852.1, from coordinate 49,044 downwards.
TAATCTTCTTCAAGTTTTGTATCTGAAATTAGACAACTCAAGTCGTGAAAACAAAAATCAAGTTGTTTTTGGATATCTAAACATGCTCATTGAATTGGGAATTTTTAAAAAGATAAAGGTTGGTTTCCTTCTTGTTGGGCACACTCATGACCATATTGATCATATGTTTAGTAATTTTTCAATAAAATTGAGAAGGAAGGATGTTGGGAGCATGCCATCATTAATTGAATGTATTAAGAAATCATACATTCTAGGGTTTGTTTTCCATGTGTTAGAAGAAATTATTGGCATGCAAAGGTTTATTTTGGGATTGCATGGCAAGGATAAATGAATTGAATAGCTTAATGACATTAGTTTCTAGCATCAATTTCGCATAAAAATATTGATGGGAAAACCCTTATATGGGGCAAGAAGTATACAAATGCTGCAGAATGGAGGTCGTCATCAGGTTTAGTATTTTTGAAGTTCATTCCAGATCATCCAATATTTTCATCAAAGATATTGTTATTACAATTAGTTATTGAACTCCATAATACATGAAGGCATAAGAGAGAGATAAATTATTCTCAATGATTGGAAGAAGTTAAAGGATATATTAGAGATACATATGAGTACTTTTTTGTTATTGATTTAGTTTGGTGGAGTCTTTTTTCAATAATCAAAGTGATATCATTTCAAGATCAAGACATGAAGATATACTTTTGAAGACTCCATTTATTTGGCCACAAAAAATGTCAAATGAACATGAGGAAAGACACATCCTTGATGAACAACAATATCAAGGTATTATTAATTCTCCACAGGTAAAGGAAAGAGAAATCTATATTGGTTCTAGAAGATCAAGTGCATAGCGTGAACCCATGGAAAACCTTTACAGGGGTTTTGTGCAAGATGTTAAGGAGGTTTGCATGATAGCAGGCTAGTAGATGAAGATCCGCATGGCTATCCATTTTGGGTTTCCAAGGTTATAAAAGTCATTAAATAAAATGAAGATATTATTGTTACTGAAGTACATTGGTATGCCACAAATACCCACCAATTGAATGTTGTGTACAAACCAGAGATGGTATTTGATAAACAAATTGGCAGAAAGAGAAAAATAAAGGGTAGAAATATAAATCGTTGCTGCAAAGACTTCTTAGAATTAGAGGATGTTGACATACTTATTTACGAATTCAATTTAACAAAGAGAGGAACTCTTCGCTATCAGGACCATAGATATTTTGAAGAATTTGCTACCAGAAGAAACAATGTTGAGATGGGAATCTGTTGAACCTAGTCGTAGATCTAGAAGACTTTTGAAATCTGAAATGGTGAGCATGCATATTGAATCAGATGGGGCACTAGTTAATGAAAGAGAAGAATATGGGTCATCTTCACCTGCATCCAGTCATTCATCTAAAGATGTAGATTATGATGGTGCGCTAGAACCTACGAGTGATTTTGAATACATGTCTAAGAAATTTTTTATAAATTATGTTTGCATGGTAACTTGAAATAAATATTTTCCATATGATCTTACATGAAGTTATGAGTCATTTCTATGTTTGTTTGATTATATGTTATAATTATGAAGAATTCATCCGTTCAGAATATCCATAATGCAACAATGAATTACAAAAATAATTTATATTATATTCAATCTACCAAAGTTGATATTTTGATTAAAAGTAAAAAAATATTAGAAATTAATGTTGAATTTTTAAATTATGCAGCAATATTGCCATGATATTATTTATTGTTATAATTTGGCATAAGATATTTTTAAAAATGTTGAAATTTTAATGTCTCGTTAAAAGGGAACACTTTGTTTTGATGGTTGATTTTTAGGTTTTTGTTGCAATGGGATAAGTTCTCTTAGGCTAAGATTTGAAAAGAGTTATACTTTTAGCCTTTAAAATAAAAATTACTCTTGGAATAATGAATCTTTCATTTACATGTCAATTTTTAAAAATTGTTTGAGTCATATAATTTGGCCATAATTTCATGGCTGAAATATGTTAAAAACGTAAGGTTTTTAATTCCATGGTTGAAAAATTGTCAAAATCTTAAGATTTTTCTAAGTTATGATATTTTATCTTTAATGTTATGGTTGAAAATAGTTACAATTTTAGGGTTTTTTAGAGTCAAGATATTTGATCTTTAACAACATGGGAGGAAATTGTTGGAATTATAAAGCTTTGAGACATGATATTTTATCTTTAACATCATGTCTGAGAATCGTTGGAATTTTAAGGTTTTTCAAAGTCCTAATATTTTATCTTTAATTTCATTGCTAACAAGTGTCAAAATTGTAACCCGGTTTTTTTGTTGTTGTTCCCACATAAACTCTATTTGTTTTGAGGGTGTTTTTTCATCTTTTTTGCAAAAAAAAAATAACAAAAAATTGGTTTTTACTGCCATTTAAAACAAATGTTGAAAATTTACCCTAAAAAAAAAACATCGTTGGCATACACACTTTTCGTTTTTTGGGTTGTTTTTTCATGTTTTTGGGGGTTTGGGGCTAGTGTTCTCGTTTTGAGGTAATAGTTCTCGTTTTATTGTAACTTTATTTAATATTTCCAATATAACAAACTATTCTACTACTATCTTATTTAAAACGAAATTAATTAAAATTTATAAATTATACACGTAACTAAAATCAATAAACACTACATTAATTAATATATATATATATATATATACAGTCTTATTAAAATCAGATTAATGAAATTTGGAATTTTATGAAATCACACATAATAATTAAAAATAATGGAACAAATTTATTATTAACGGTCTTAATTAAAACCAAACTATTTGAAATTTGAAAATTAATCTTAATTAAAACCAAATTAATTGAAATTTGAAAATTTTATGAAATCAGACATGACAACTAAAAGAAATAATCTCTAGTTTAAACCTAGATAACTTTAAACAATATTATAGATGATATATCATACATGATTATGATTAGAAAAGCATATTCATGTTTTATAATTCTTTAAATTTCATTGCTTATTCACTCCCTGAATTGTTCATTAGCTATTCTCTCCGACATGTGTATTCTCCTTTTATTTTTTAAAATAAAGATATAATATACCCCATTAAAAAAAATATGTTCAGTCATTCTGGTACTTGTCCACCTTGTGTTTTTTTTTGGTTCCATTCCCTATACTTATGGACATGCTAGAAATGTTGCTTTTTTTGGGTGAAATTAGAGTGCATGGATTTATGGCAGAAGCCGCACACCATTTGGTTTAACTATCGAGATTTGATTCAGGTTGGATCGAAAGTGTCACGCCCCTACCCTGGCGGTACTCTTCTAACCGCACGATGGGAGATGCGGCACCACTACCCACTTTCTTTTTAACAATACTTGTAAGTGTGGACTACACCTACTTTCTATACTTAGTTTAGTTTTCAACTTTCCTAAGTATACCATTCACATACACAGCAGAAACATTCAATTAATCATTTTCATCATTATTACCAGTCAACATAAATGCACAATGGATATTTTAATGGGAGGGGAAACTCCCTGAAATATGAGTATGCCCAATGACAATAACAATTTTACATAAAATATACATTTTTACAGTCTTTGCAGGAAACCCCAAGTTTCCTTGGTACAATATCTATCACAACTATGCAACCCGACCTGCATCGTTCAGACTACCCAAACCACATTTGGAGTGCCCACCGATTCTACTATCCATCGCAACTCGTTCCCCGTCGCACTGTTCAGCAGGTCATTCACCTGTAGCTCATTCAGCTGAACACCCTCAACTCGTTTAGGAGGACGCCCTTGCATGCCCTTGCCCGTTTAGTCATTTAGGTCAGCACCCTCGCATGCCCTTGCTCCTTTCATCATTTAGACCAACCTCGCTCATTCAATCATTCGGGTGGACATCCTCGCATGCCCTTGCCTGTTTAGTCGTTCGGACAGACGACCTCACACACCCTCCCCCATTCAGTTGTTTGGCTAGACACCCTTGCCTGTTTAGTCATTCGGGCGGACACCCTTACACACCCTCGCTCGTTCGGTCGTTCAGACAAACGCCCTCACATGTTCGGTCGTTCAGGTTAACTCCCTCACACGCCCTCTCCTGAATGCCTTAGAACGATCATTTAGACAAACACCCTCAGACACCCTTGACCGTTTGGTCGTTCAGGTTGACGCCCTTGTACACCCTCGCCCAAATGCCTTCGCACGACCTGCAACTTTGTTTTATGCATTTGCTGTGGCTCCGTGCTATGGCCCAAGAGTCCGCCTACACCTCGCCCAATTTTAGACTCTTCAAGTAGCTCGCCCTCCTAGCTTGCATAAACACTTGGAAACTTCACTTGATTGATTTTGCCACCATTGCAATGCTTTACTTATATGGCGGTTGGCCCATTGGTTGGGGCGTTGACTCACAAAGCCGACCCACCATTTCGTCCAACTTGCCCCTCCGTCGCGCCGACCCATGGTGTGGGCACCCATGTGTGGGACCGCCCCCACATATAAACTTTTCACTGCCCAACACTTAATCATTTTTGCGATGACTCTTTGTGTCGCACGTTGGGTCATCTCCTCTGTTTGGTTAGCTCGTCGCACCATGCGAGTGCGCCCCGACTCGCCAATTACCACCCATCTCGTCGTTTTCCCATCCGTCGTGTGCCCACCACCAAATGAACTGCAACTTGTGGGCATTACATTCTCTCCCACTATAAATGGTTGTCGTCCTCGACAACACCATCATATGACATCGCAAAGTGTCGCTAGCTCCAACATCAAAATGCTTATGTTGCCTGCCTCTGCTCTGCCATCGCATAAACCATAAAGGCTTATGTCTTCCGTGAATCAGAATGTCTCCTCAATCCATGATCATCAACCATCTCCATCACAATCCCCACATGTTGCCCCACCTTGGAAGGTTGACCCCTCCAACTCAAGCTACATGCTCACTACAACATATATCGTGTTGACTCCATCATGTATCGTCATCGTGTGAACTACTACCATGATACTCTAACATAATGCTAACACATATACGTACACTTCTGGACCCCACGATTTTGAGCTAGTTAGGTGATCAGTCCAACTGTCACACTCAAACCATGAGAATGAACATCCTCATGCCATCATCAGTCATTTCTCCTAGTACAACACCAACTCGATCAAGAATCCATCTCCATCTCTATCAAAATGTAAGCCATGCCCAGGTCCATGAAGTAAACTCCATCTCGTCTGCAACATGCTGCCCATGATGTTTGGTGTCAATGTGCTACATGAAATCAACCACATCTATCCCAACATCATCATCCATATGTGTAAAATCCATCTCCCCAAAGTGAAGAGATCCTCTCATCAAATCAACTCTCGATATGCCACATCTAGGTCCATGAAGCAACCTCCATCATATCTGTAATGTGCCATCCCTCAAGTCTGCCATAGAAACAAGTCTACACCTATCTCATCATCTATGTGCTGCCCATGGTTAGAAACCAATCAACTCCCATGTGTAAAAAGTGGTTAAGTCTTCAACCCATGCCCAAGTGTTTCCACCAAGGCATCATCATCGTTTCAACTCCATCACTCCAAAGTGTCTCATATCGATCCTCCACATCAAGTCACTCTCTCAAGCACACCCATAAGTGTACTCAAAAGTATGCACCCCGTACTGCATCAAAGTCCCTAACCTTAGCTCCTCAATGCATCAGATTCTCCAAGTCCACCATAATATGAAGTCCCCAGAAGTCACAACCTCATGTCATCATGAGCTCCATGAGTCATCTCCAACCAACATCCTAGCAAGCATACATGTCTTGGTCCAAAGGTCCATGCAAGATGCCTCGGCTCTCCATGTAGTAGGAATGCTCCATAGTCTGCTCCCAAATCCAACCAAGTCCCTGGCCTTGTTATACAAGAGTTCACAACATCCCCATTGGCTCATAAATAAAACATCTCCATGTCACATCAGCAAATCCATCCGCATAACGTCCTTGCCTTGGCACTCCTTACTGGATGCCCATAAGTGACACCTCCACAAGTGCTCCTGCATAATGTCCCTGCATAAGATTGCCATGCTCCATGTCTCCAACTCGATGTCCATGACTCAAGTTTTCCATGTTGTCCAACTAAGTAGACCCATCACAACAATCGGTCATCCTCATCCAAGTTTGCAATCCAGTCTAGTGAACTCAGTCACCTAAACCATATCATCATCACATGAGTCTCTTCCACCATGGCTCCCCCACTAAAGGTTCCACCAAGACTTCCTCTTGGTCTTGACCATGAGAAGTCCACCTAAGTATCATCAAACTCAAGTGTCTGCCCTTCTCCAATCTGTCCATGAGTCATGCTAAGCACTTAGCCAATTTCTCCATATGGCTGAAGCATGACCCATTCCTCCACAATGATCATCACATTCCTCCCTTGTCATGGGCATTTGCACCTTCTGCCATAAGGTCACAAACAACCCCAACAAGCTCTGCAATAGTCAATGGTCCTTGCCGCTCCATACAAGGTCTCATCATAGACATCCATGGTAAGATCCTCCATCGCATTAGTAAACTGATTTTTCCCTTCCCTACATATGGCCCATCTACCAAAAGTCTCACTGAAACACAAGTATCGATAGTACTTACTTCATCATGAGGCTCCTCCATGTGAGTATCCTCATCCACCAATGTATGAAAAATGCATGATCCTAGTCCAACTTGATCAATTTCAAGTTCATCCTCCATTGTTGTCGTATCTAAAACAGCCTCAAACATCATGGATTCCTCTTCATCATCGCAATCTACAGCTACAACATGCTCCATTTCCCAACCAAGTCAAAGAAGTTTGTCTTCAACCTTCCTTTCCAAGACTTCAAGTTCATCTCGAATCTGTGGGTTCTCCTCTTTCATCCGTTTCAACCTGTATAAGGTTAGCAAGAGCCTCCCTTGACATTCTTCCAAACCTATCATGTCTTGTCATTCATCTTGGCCCAAGCACGAAGCTTCAACCCTGCTAAACCTGTCATGAAGTATTACACTTCCTTTGATACACCTGGTTCGACTGAATCAAGCTCTGATACCAACTATCACGAAGTGCAGTGGGATCTAATTTTTTGCAAATTCGATTCTCTGAATTAAGGCTTCGATACCATCTATCACAAAGTGTAGCGGGATTAGATTTTTTGCAAATCTAATTCTCTAAATCAAGCATCTAATATCACCTGACATGCTCCTACCCTAGCGGTACTCTTCCAATCGCACGATGGGGGATGCGGCACCACCACCCACTTTCCTTTTAACAATACTTGTTAGTGTGGACTACGCCTACTTTCTATACTTAGTTTATTTTTCAACTTTCCTAAGTATACCATTCACATACATAGCGGAAACATTCAATTAATCATCTTCATCGTTATTACCATTCAACATAAATGCACAATAGATATTTTAATGGGAGGGGCAACTCCCTGAAATATGAGTCTACCTGATGATAATAACAATTTTACATAAAATATACAACTTTATAATCTTTGCAAGAAACCCCAAGTTTCCTTAGTACAATATCTTTCACAACCATGCAACTTGGTCTGCATCGTTCAGACTACCCAAACCACCGTTCGGAGTACCCACCGACTCTGCTGTCCATCGCAACTCGTTCATCATCGCATTGTTCAGCACGTCGTTCACCTGCAGCTCGTTCAGCTGAACGCCCTCAACTCATTCAAGCAGACGCCCTTGCCTGTTTAATCATTTAGGTCGGCGTCCTCGCCCGTTTCGTCATTCACACCAACCTCGTTCGTTCAGTTGTTCGGGTGAACACCCTCGCAACCCCTCACCCGTTCATTCGTTTAGACAGATTTCCTTGCACACCCTCTCCCATTTATTCGTTCGGTCGCACGCCCTCTCCTGTTCAGTCGTTTGGGCACACGACCTCATATGCCCTCGTCCATTCACCTTCAAACAAGCTCGCCCGTTTAGTCATTCAGACAAATGCCCTCACACGTTCGGTCATTCAAGCCGATGCCCTCGCCCGAGTGCCTTCGAACAATCGTTCAGACAAACGCCCTCAGATGCCCTCACCCGTTCAATTGTTTAGGTCGACGCCCTCTCACACCCTCACCCAAACACCTTTGCACGACCTATGGCTCCGCTTTTTGCATTTGTTGCAGCTTCATGCTATAGCCCAAGAGTCCGCCTGCACTTCGCCCAATTTCAGAGTCTCCAAGTAGCTCGCCCTCCTAGCTTGCATAAACACTTGGAAACTTCACTTCATTTCTTTTTCCACCATTCCAATGCTGTACTTATATGGAGGTTAGCCCATCGGTTGGGGCATTGACTCACCAAGCCGACCCACCGTTTCATCCAACTCGCCCCTCCATCACGTTGGCCCATGGTGTGGGTGCCCATGTGCGGGACTGCCTCCACATATAAACTTTCCACTGCCCAACACTTAGTCATTTTTGTGATGACTCTTTGTGTTGCACATTGGCTCATATCCTCCGTTCGGTTAGCTCGTCACACCTTGTGGGCACGCCCCAACTCACCAGTTACCACCCAGCTCGTCGCTTGCCCATCTTTCGTGCACCCATCGCCAAACGAACCGCAACTTGTGGGCATTACACGAAGAGTCGAACCCGCACTTCATGACAAAGGACTAGTAGATTGACATGATATGTATTTTATAGAAATAATTAAAAAATCTAGTAATAAAACAAGTGTTAAATAGTAGTTTCTCCCTGCCACGTGTGTTGTATATTAAAAAAAAATAAATTTATGTATTGTAAATATAGTTGTAAATGCATTTTTTTATCGAAAGTTTATTCCATTTTATAATGACAAATATCTATGAATGATGTTATAACAATCAATTCCTAAAATGACGCACAAAAGCTTTTGAATAACTCATTAACTTAGAAATTTTTTATTATTAAAAATCAATATTATTCCATGCTATTAATTTAATCATAATTTTTTTTTTTTTTTTTTCCAAATTAAAA
>APFE030450852.1:19275-39904 GCA_000404065.3 Pinus taeda | reverse complement strand
TACATATGTAACCGTATGTCCTGTAAAATGACAATTCCAACTAGAGATATTAGTGGCAAATCAGTGTGGACATGATAGACAAAGTGGAAGGATAAGTTGTAGGATATTGAAAGTTAAACAAAATATCAGATATAAGACGGGATAATTTGTTGGTGTTTTTATATTTAAAATATTAGTTAAATTTATATCATATTAACTAATGATACTTTGAATAATATTAATTAAAAATTAAACAAAATTTATATCCACATATATGTTATAATTATTAATTATAATAATAATGGTGCTGTATTTTAATTTATAGATGAAATATTTTTTTTTTTAAGATTTTTTTCCACGTTAATTTTAACCAAATTCCAGCAAAGATTTTAAAAAAATTGAATTTATGTTGTTTAATTTGTAGTTTAACCAAATTCCAATAGAGATTTTTCAAAACTTGAGTTTAAGTTGTTTAATATGTAGAATTCAAGTGTCCCATGGGTTTTTTAGGGTTTTGAATCCAATTATGTATTCAAAAAAGTATTTTAAACAAATAAATAAATAAATCACAATCTTGCTTGAAATTGTATCACCAATGACTATTTATAATTAATTTTAACTATTTACAAATAATTTTAATTAAAAAAATAATTTATCAAAGTGTAATAATTAATGTTAGATCATAGAATTTTGTGATCCATAATGTAAATAATAATGTCTTTCGGATTAATCACATCATTAGGATTTGGTAGACATTTTGAACCAACTAATGTGGTTCATCCTCGGGACATAGGTGAAAAAATCGATCAATCCTAAATAATAAATAGCAAGGATGCATTAGGGTCCAGAGCTAGCCATTAGGAAAAAATGCGAAAACCGGAACCACTAATGCATCCCTACAATGTTTTAGAAGCGTAAGATCATATTTTTCTTAGCAACTTGTAGTTGAGCTTGTTCAAACTAACGAGCTTTATTAGCCCATTCCCTTCCTTGTAGGGTTATAATGTTAGATCATAGACTTTTTTGATCCATAATGTAAATAATAATGTCTTTCAAATTAATCACATCATTAGGATTTGGTCAATGTTTCGAACCAACTAATACGGTTCATCCCAAGGACAAAGGTGAAAAAATCAATCATTCCTAAAGAATAATTAGCAAGGATGCATTAGGTTCCAGAGCTAGCCATTAGGAATGCGAAAATCCTAATGATGTGATTAATCCGAAAGACATTATTATTTGTAATAATTAATTTAAATTATTTATAATAATTGAAATTAAAAAAAAATTAATTAAAGTGTTAGTTCATAATTATTATGAAATTACTACTTCCTAATGATAAAGGCATGGTCTAACTAATATATGGAATGAATTTTTTCCTTTGAATTTGACAATACAATTTTGGGAGAGATTGCGATTTCTTGTCATTAGTCCTTGCGAACTCTAGCAATTGATTTTTCTATTGACCACTATTAGTTTAACATTTGAGCAATGCAACTTCTAATGTTTGACTTTGAAAAATAAATATTTATTTTTCAATATTATTATTGTAGCCTTGTGAATAACTTCCTCAAATATTTATGTCATAATTTATGGATATAGTTGCAATATTCATACATTATTTTTAGATAGTTATGTAGTGATTTTTTATTCTCAAATTTTGTAGGAAAACTATCCATAAATAGAATCCTTAAAAATAGCTCATACTCACGTAAATAACATATTTACCATTAGGTGCATCCCAAGTCTTTGCATAAAAAATGGATAAGAATAAGATGTAAATAAGCATACTTACCAGGAAGTATTTTCCCCCATTATTTGTGTTTTTCTTAACAATGTAGGAGTAAAATTATAAATGTATAGATGTATTGGTGGTTGCTACTCAAAAAAAATTATGAAAATACTTGTGCCTGAGGAAGCAATAAATTTATCAACTTCACGTTTCAATTCCTTAATTGTGGCTAAAGCAAATCTACAGGATTCCATTTGTCTATTGACCACTAATAAACTAGCACAACCACATTAATAAATGTGGTTAGTAAATGTTAATAGGCCCTTATATCAAGCACATATATAAAATTATCAATAATATTAAGAATTAATGTATTATCAATAATATTAATATAATGTAAGAACCATATATTAATAATATAATATTATATTATTACTATTATATTAAGTAATAATAATAATATAATAATAAATAATAAATGAAGATAATAACAACACTTATATTAATAATCATTTAATAAATAATAATGAATTAATTATGAAATAAACATCAAACAACAATTTAAATGTGGTTGATAGGAAATTCAACTTTAAACACTCAACCAGAACACAGTTACTAAATGCTGACCTCTTCTAAAACACAACCAAACTGATGAAAAAAGTTGCACCAATTTAAATCAATAAGATAATGATCACGACCATTCATGCTTTCCAACCAATCCCGTCTCGCATTGTCTTACATTTTTGCATAACGTTGAAAAGAAAATTGTGGTGAAATCTGCAAACCACCTATTGATTTCACTCTTGATATAGTTGTAAATGTCATAGGAATAATATTAAACCCAAGGGATAAATATTATAAACCCAAGGTATAAAAACTCTAAGATAAATAATATAAACCCTAAAATAAACATCCTTGACCATGATTTACCATCATTGATTTTATATTGAGACATTGTTTGTCACAATGTGACGTTGGACCATGGTTGATTTTCATATTGAGACAATATTTGACACATTGTGACATTGGACCATCGTTGACCATGGATGAACATGATTATAAACCCAAGCAATTTATATTAAACCCTAGGATTAATATTATAAATCTTATGAATAATATTATACGCTAGGAATATGTACCAAATAAACCCAAGGGGTTGATATTATAAACCAAAGGAAATAATAAATCTAAGGGATTAATTCTAAAACCCAAAGTTATTATAAACCCAAGGGATTAATATTATAAATGCAAGGTATATAAACCCTAAATGGATTGATATTATAAACCCAATGGAATAATGAACCCAAGGGATTAAAAACTAACAAATTGATAATATAAACCTAAGGTATATAAACCCTAAGATAAATATTATAAACCCAAGGGATAAATATTATAAACCCAAGGAATATAAACCCTAAGATAAATATTTGTCAAAATGTGACGTTGGAATATGGACCATGGTTGACTATGATTGGTTTCTATTGACATTGTTTGTCACAATGCAGTGTTGGACAATGGTTGACCATCATTGATGATGGATGATCTCCACATTGAGACAATCTTTGTCACATTGTGATGTTGGCCCATGGTTGACCATGGATGACCATTGTTGTGAAAATGTGACCATGGTTGACCATGGTTTACCATGATTGAACCTAAAGGTATTATAAACCCAAGGGATTAATATTATAAATGCAGTGTATATAAACCCTAAAGGGATTGATATTATAAACCCAAGGGAATAATAAACCCAATGGATTACTACTAAAACCTCAACGGATTGATAATATAAACACAAGGGAATAATATTATAAACACAAGGTATATAAACCCTAAGATAAATATTATAAACCCAAGGGAATAATAAACCCAATGGATTATAAACCCAAGGGAATAATATTAAACCTAAGGGAAAAATATTATAAACCCTAACATAAATATTTGTCATAATGCGACATTGGAATATGGTTGACCATGACTGGTTTTCATATTGAGACAAATAAACCCTAAAATAAACATGGTTGAACATGATTTACCATGATTGATTTTCATATTGAGACGATGTTTGTCACAATATGATGTTGTACCATGGTTTATCATGATTGATTTTCATATTGATACAATCTTTGACACATTGTAACATTGGACCATCATTGATTAGGGATGACCATGATTGTAAACCCAATTGATTTATATTAAACCCTAGGATTAATATTATAAACCCTATGAATAATATTATACCATAGGAATATGAACCAAATAAACCCAAGGGATTGATATTATAAGCTGAAGGGAATAGTAAACCCAAGGAATTAATTCTAAAACTCAAAGGTATTATAAACCCAATGGATTAATATTATAAATTCAAGGTATATAAACCCTAAAGGGGTTGATATTATGAGTAATAAACCCAAGGTATTAATAGTAAAACCTAAGGGATTAAAAGCCCAACAGATTGATAATATAAACACAATTGAATTATATTAAACCTAATGGATTAATATTATAAACCCAAGGTATATAAACCCTAAGATAAATATTATAAACCCAAGGGAATAATATCAAACCCAAGGAATAAATACTATAAACCCAAGGAATATAAACACTAACATAAATATTATAAACCCCAAGATAAATATATGTCATAATGTGACGTTGGAATATGATTGACCATGATTCATTTTCATATTGAGACAACATTTGTCACAATGCGACATTGGACAATAGTTGCCCATCATTTACCATGGTTGATGTCTATATTGAGATGATCTTTGTGATAATGTGATGTTGGACCATGGTTGACCATGGATGATCATGGTTGTGACAATGTGACGTTGGACCAAGAGATAGTCTTTGTCACAATGTGACCATGGTTGACCATGATTGAACCCAAAGGTATTATAAACCCAAGAGAATAATATTAAACCCAAGGGATTAATATTATAAACCGAAGGGAATAATATTAAACCCAAGGGATACATATTATAAACCCTAAGATAAATATTATAAACCGTAAGATAAATATTTGTCACAATGCGACATTGGAATATGGTTCATCATGATTGATTTTCATATTGAGATAATGTTTGTCACAATGCGACGTTGGACAATGGCTGACCATCATTGACCATGGTTGATCTCTATATTGAGACAATATGTGTCACAATGTGATGTTGGACCGTGGTTGACCATGGATGACCATGGTTGTGACAATGTGAGATTGGACCAAGAGACAGCGTTTGTCACAATGTGACCATGGTTGAACATGGTTATTGACCATGGCTAACCATGATTGATCATGTTTGACCATGGTTGAGACAACCTTTGTCACAATGCGACATTGGAATATGGTTGACCATGGTTGATTTTCATATTGAGACAATTCTTGTCACAATGCGACACTAGCTAATTTTCATATTGAGAAAATATTTATCACAATGTGACGTTGGACCATGGTTGATCATGATTATAAACACAATGGATTTATATTAAACCTAATTCTTAATATTATAAACCCTATGAATAATATTATACCCTAGGAATATGAAGCCTTATATTAATAAACCATATAAATTATTATTTTGTAGACTCTTTTTAATTGAAAAAATCCAAATATGTGCAAAATCTTAAAAACAAATGAATAATAGACAATGAATTTTTCAAAACTAATTCATAAAAATAAAATGAAACGAAATAAACATTTGTAAATTCATAAATTCATTTACTATAATCTCATTTGAATATATTAAAATTAAAAAAAATATATATCATGTGAAACATTGTTGATGGAATTATAATTGTGTAAATTTACAATTTTTTAATGTATGATATATTTCGAAAGTTGATAATTAAATCTTAAAAAAAAATGCCTAATTTTGTATTTTTACTTCATCTATTTTACTTATAATCAATTTACAATATAATGCATTTCAACTTTTAAAAATAAAAGTACATTTCAAAACATCAACCATAATTTCTAAATTTCATAATTTATTAATCATGGATGAACATATCATGGAACTTATTAATATAAACAATGTACTTCATAAGTAAAATATTTCAATGTCATATTAAGTAAAATATTTCAATGTTAACTAATATGTACAATGAATAGAAATAAATTTTCATGGTTAAAACATTTTTAAGCATTTCAAGTAATGTTATTATTTTATATTTGGGCAATATTTTTTTGTCAAATATTTTATATCTTTGAGATGCAAACATTTTTTTTCAATTTTTTCATTTAAAAAAAATACACAAGAAGAAATTATATCACTCTAAGCACTTCTTAGATTTGTGATTAAAATAGATCATTACTGATCTTTAAAGGAAAAACTAATAAGATCAGCTTGCAATTTGAAAATTTGTTATTGAATTATTGCTACTTAATTTTAGAGCACAAATTCATTCATGCTACTTTACCTAATTCTACACTAATCCGACACTGAAAATCTTGGACAGAACAAATTCATAGTTGAGCTACTTTTATACATTTGTATTTGAAAAGTAAAGCAATCTTCCATAGAACACTCCTTCAAATCATTAACATCTAAACCACACTCAGTTACTAAATTTATAGTGGACACATAATTGATCTCATGGAGATTCGCAACATAAGCTAGTCAAATCTTGTACTCCTCATTTGTGCGGCAACACATATTCTTGTCGAGAGTCACGATCTCGTAATTCGGCCTCGTAATCCAATATCAAATGCCCAAACTTCTTATAGAGGTTGCCCACGTAAAATTTGTCATTATCAGACACCTGTGGTAGTGTACAATATATGTATGTTTAGATACTGGTACAACAGAGAAGTAAGTTGTTGTCACGATTATAGGAAAATACCTTCTTATATATGGTATGGAAAACTTTGTTATTAATCGAAGAAGATGTAACATTCACAACTTCTAGCCCACACTATTCTATTGTGAGCAGAATATTGGAGTAGACAATATGATCTTTGAACACGTTGAGGGACATCTTAATGCCATAATAGATGGAATTTATTTGCACCACAGTGAGGATATAGGAAATACCTTGTTATATATTTTCTTATATATAAATTAATGTTATAAATAATAATGAGGAATTTATCATGGAGGAACTTATTAGAATTGGAATAATCTCAAATCCCTAGGAAATTAGTGGGTGGGGAGCCAGGTGGCACAAATATAATTTTTTAATTTTATTAAAATTAATGGACCACTTTGTTATATATATATATGGAACTTATGAGAATTAGAATAATCTCAAATCCCTAGGAAATTGGTGGGTGGGGAGCCATGTGGCACAAATCTAATTTTTAAATTTGATTAAAAGTAATGGACCATAACAAACTCTGTAATACTACAACGGTTGATAAACATTAAGAAGAAGCATATGTCGAGCATTTGAGAATCAATCTAGGTCCTCAATTTAAAAAAAAAAAAGTCAACAAACCTCCTTCCATCTAAAGTTCATATAGAATTAACATTGATGAATGTAGGTGATAATTTCTTATACAATTTCCCAAAACATAATTTCTAACTTCAATGGCAAGACTAAACTCTTGTGCAACACTTCATTAAAATTTGTTTTTGAATGAATAAATGACTTCAACATCTTGAAAAACTTTCATGAACAATTAAACAACTCAAACTTATGATTGTTCAAAATCTCTATTGAATGTTTGAAAAAATAGAAAAAGATCCTTTTGTCTATTAATTAAACTAAGCTTAATAGTACTATTAAACACTAGAAAACCATTTTTCCACTGAAAAACTATTTTGTAAAAAAATAAATAACATCTAACTAATAATAAATGTTGCAATCTTCTCAAGACCATTCTTTTAAGAAATATATTTTGCACTTTCAAGTGATATATTTTTTAATAAACTTGTAGTTTTTCGTTTTTAAATGCAAAAATATATTTACTATTCTGAAAACTCTAACTTAAGTAAACAAAATACATTAAAAAAATCCATCCCATCCAGAGTAAAATTATTTGTAATCTTCTCCACCCAAATGACATGAGTAAAATTATTTGTAATCTTCTCCACCCAAATGACATGAGAGGGAAGGGAAAAAAATATTTGTAATCATCTTCACAACCAAGTCGACTCTATGTAGCAAGAATGGGAAATTATGAAATAAGTATTTTAATATCTATTGATATTTACCGAGCTTTTAATTTTGGGGTCCACCTCAAGCCTTTGTCTTCTGTCCTCCCCCACAAAATACTTGTTGTCTAGCCAATTTGTCATCTCTTATCAAAACGAACCATCTGTCCAGTTTTTTAAGTGTATGGGTACATAAAGATATTGCGTTGTCATAGAGAGATTTCATAAATCCTTAGTGGATAGAGATATTTCATTGTCGGTGCAAAATCCCTTGTTTTCTCACTGCAAATGTCTCCCAAGATATCTATAGTATTTTAACCATCCACATGCACACCTCTTTCAGGTTCCAATGATCGCTCGCTTGTCAGTGGTCGCTTATCTTTCACTTCTAACAACGACCACCCACCTGCCTGCTTCAATATTTTTCGGTGCATACAGGACGTTTCTCCTTAAAACTTGTACGCACTGCATTGAAATCATTAATGCAACAGCCTTTTGCATGTACCGTGTTGATATCTAGCCATGCCGCAAGGGCTAACCAACTTGTTATAGGGCATTAAATGCCCTGGTACATACAGGCTATATAACAAAATAATATATAGCTTTTATTTTTAATTTATGTAGCCACTGACATTATGTGTTATTTTGTTATATAGCCAACATGTACCAGGGCATTTAATGCCCTATGGTAGGCTGGTTAGCCCTTGCCTGCACATGAAGGCCATAGATTTTTACAGAGATATACTTTTCAATATTGTACCAGGATTCAGCTTTTTGAAAAATTATCTAAAATATTTAGATTTTTACAAAGATATACTTTTCAATATTGTACCAGGATTTCAGCTTTTTGAAAAATTATCTAAAATATTTAGATTAACGTGGTAATAGAAATTAAATCGCAGATAAGTCAACTCTATTTATTCATAATAAATTTCAAAATGCTTATTACATAAAGTAGTAGTCTAACCATTATGTTCTTTGTCTTGAAAGTTATGGAAATTCAGGTCATATTTTAAAAAAATCTGGAAGGGATTTTTGTAAATACAAGTAAAAACTATCACTTTAGGTGCCTAATAAATTTTCGATGGTGCTGAATCTATTTCTACCATCAAAAACATGATTCAAACATTGCATCTACAAGATTTTTTGAGTTTTTTTGCCAGAACTCCAACCACTTTTAGCCATCCAGGCAATTCCTCCCCCTCCATAGACACTCCTTACATAAACATCAAAACTTGTACTCGCTGCATTCAAATCATTAATGCAACACGCTGTTACATTTACCCAGTTGAGATCCGCATATGCATCATGCTTGCAGGCCATGGATTTTACTATTCTTCAATATTGTACTACTTGTGATAAATTTATTTATAAATAGATTCACTGTTTTGAAAAATTAATGGGATATTAAAGTAAAATGATAAATGATTAGACTAATATAATAATTGAGCAGAGACTTGAGACTCATTTTACAGTGCAATATGATGTATCATCGAAGTTGCAATATGATGTATAATCGAAGTTGAAATTTTGCTCATGTAAACCAAAATAAAAAAATCTAAAAATCTAAAAATCTAAAAAAAAAAAGTAAAATAACTATACAAAACATTTAAATAAGATCGCTCATAAAAACATCTGCACATGAAAAAATTAGATCTCTTTCAATGCATATTAAATCCGTATTAAAATAGATCTATGCTGATATAAATCAAATTACAAAATCAATAATTATTTATCCATAATAAACATTAAAACACTTATAAAAAACATACACTGTATTCAAATCACTAATACAACAGATTGTTAAATATTAACATTTATATATTCATCATGATGACAGACCATAAATTTCAAAAAATACTGTGTTTTGAAAAACTAACCAAACATCTAACTTTTACAAATTATACAACTAAAATTATAATATGAAATTAATAATTTATAATATCCTTATCAAATTCTGAACAAAACTGATTATACTTAACTTGGTAGTGGAAGAAAAGATCAAAGAGATCAAAGATCTCGACCACGATGGTTTTGATATATCACAATGTCAAAAATCTATACTATTTGAGCAACCCACGTGCTCACCTCTTTAACGGTGCAGTGATTACTCGCCAACGGTCAATTTTCACTTCGTTCAAAGACTACTTACTGATATGCTCAAAAATTTTTAATGTGTAACAATTTTTACAATTGGTTTAAATGTTTAGAGAGATCACATTTATTGAAGTGTAAAAAAAATATTAAGTGCAAATATTTTTTTGGGGTGTAAAAATTTTGAGGAAATGTTTGTATCTCAAGAGATTTCCTCTCTTTTAGGACTTAATAGAGCCAGATTTAAAATATATCTATATTGTTTTAAATTATCTAAAATATTGTAACTTTGTTTTACATTTAAATTATTCTTCATTTATTTTTAGGACTTAATAGACCCAGATTTAAAATAGATCTATATTGTTTTAAATTATCTAAAATATTGTAACTTTGTTTTACATTTAAATTATTCTTCATTTAAATATTGTCAGCCATACGAGATGTTTCCCTTTAAAACTTATAGGCACTCCATCGAAATCATTAATGCAACAGGCTCTTACATTTACCATGTTGAGATCTGCACATGAGGGCCATGGATTCTCACTGGGATAATCTTACCAATCATATCACTGAAATTAATAATTTCAAAAAATCTTTATCAAATTCTTAATAAAAATGATTAAAAGAAATAGACACAAAAATACTTAAACTAATATAGTAATAGAAATTAAATGGTAAATAAGTCAACCTGCATTTATCTCAAAACACTTGCTACATAAATGTCAAAACTTGTACTCACTGCATTCAAATCATTAATGCAACAGGTTGTTACATTTACCCTATTGAGATCTACACATTGGCCATGGATTTTTACTACTCTTTAATATTGTTCCACTTGGGATAAAAATTAATAGATATTTAAACAAAATTGATAAATGATTAGATTAATATAGTAATATAAATTAAATGGCCAAGTCAATAATCATTTATCCATAATGAACATCAAAACACTTACTACATAAACATGCACTACATTCAAATCATTAATACAACAGGTTTTTAAGTGTTGAGATTTACACATGCATTATCATAAAAGACTATGGATTTTCAAAAAAATACTCTTCAGTGTTATACCATTAGTGAGAAGTGTTGAAACTATAAATTTTCACAAATATTCTCTTCAACGAGAATGTATAAATAAATTCAATGTTTTGAGAAATTAACCAAACATCTCACTTTTACAAATTATACACTTAAAATTAATAACAAATTATCCTTATCAAATCCTAAACAAAACTGTTTTAAAAACAACAAAATTAGCCTACACTTAACTTCGTATTTGAAGAAAAGATCAAAGACCTCGACAATCACGATGATTTTGAGACATTAGAATGTAAAAAATCGATACTATTTCAGCAACCCAGGTGCTCACCTTTTTAACAATTTAGTGATCACTAGCGAATGGTCAATTTTCACTTTTGTTAAAGATTACTTGTTCAATTTTTTTGATTATGTAATAATTTTCAACTTTATTACACAATAAAAGTTGAAAATATATTAGTTTAAATGTTTAGAGGGATCAAATCTAGTTTAGAGGAACAAAATCTATTGAGGTGTAAATTTCTTTTTGAGTGCAAATATCTCGAGTATAAAACTAGAGGAAATGTTTGCACTTCTAGAAATTTGATCTCTCTCAGCGTTTAATAAAACCACATTTAAGATGGATCTAGGTTGTTTTAAATTATCTAAAATATTGTAATTTTGTTTTATATTTAAATTATTCTTCATTATTTTCCTCTTTTGTTATAATGAATTATAATTTACAAATTTGATTAGTTTGAGTTTAATTAATTATGCACTCATATTTCTAATAATGATCTTAAATTTTTATATATCTTAAATACTTATTATTTTTTACTTTGATAAAATATCTATTTATGCAATTTATTGAAGCATTTATTTTGATTTAAAATATTTTTATCACTAAATATTTGCTTTTACCTTATACAAAAAGGATTATAATTTACATAATTTATATATCTGAGATATCTATTAATTTTTATTTGGATATATTTTACCTCAAACAAAAGCTTTTCAACTATCATAATAAATTATGTGATTTATATTTTAGAAATACTTATTGTTTTTTAATTTCAGATAATTTAACTTGCAAATAAACATTTTTTAACTATCATATTAATTTTCTTAATTTATATATCCGAAATACTAATTATTTTTACTTTGATAAAATTTACCTCACATTGACATATTTACTTATCATAATTATGATGCCAGATTTCTCATGGAAGTTGGCCTAGACATGTTGACTTGTTGTTGGAAGTTTGACAACTAATTATGTAAATTTGGGTAAAATATGTTAATTAGTAACAAGTTAATTTTATATTGAAACATCGGTTATGTAACTGAGGAGGCTCATATAAAACTAATGAATGCCCGAACTATTATATGGAGAAATATAAAACTGATGAATGCCCGAACTATTATATGGAGAATCATTTATTAATTGAATAGACATTCAAAATCCCTTGTCCTCTGAATGTTTCCTTGACACCCTGTCAAGGTTTTACCACGTAACTCCTGTGTTATTACTTGTGTGTTTGCATTCAGTTTTCCTATCAATTGCCTTCTTTCTTGGTTAATCTATAACTGTAATGCCCCACGTAACTCCTGCTTATTACTTGTGTGTTTGCATTCAGTTTTCCTGTCAATTGCCTTCTTTCTTAGTTAATCTATAGCTGTAATGCCTTCTTTTTTTCTTGATAGTAACTTATCAAACTATCAATGGTATCAAAGGTAATGAGTTGAGTTTGAGTCCTGCGTATGGAGGCATTTAAGCGTTAATTTTTTTTGTTAAGGCTGCGGTCCTACGTGATCTGCATACTCTGCATCATTACTGGAATGAGCTTGCCTGCATACGACATTGCTGGACGTAAAGACTAGAGCTGACTCAGTCATGTTGTGTCTTAAGTTGTGAGTACTGCATGACCAGAGCTTAAGTTGAGTTGTTGTGTGTTAACATATTGCCAAAGGCTGAGGAGAGAAGGAATGCACCTAGACCAGAGCGAAAATTGATTGTGGAGGCTCTTTGCTGCATGAAAGGAGGCTTTACTGCATGAAGAGAGTTAGCAATGAAGACTCTGCGTCCGTGTGTGTGAATCCCTCATTGCCTACTCATTGACTAGTGGAGTCGAAGACGCACTAACTGGTGGAGTTGAAGACTCTGCGTCCCTGCGTGTGAACTCCTCATTGACCACGCTGCCACAGTGATCCTTGAATTCTGAGTGGAACTATCGAACCAGAGGTTCTCACTTTGCATGCTACGTGTTGTTGGCCATAGACCTGCGTTCCGCGTGGAAGAGCCATCAAACTAGAGGTGAGCGTGTGTGGGGTCTGTGCTGCCAAACCAGAACCCATCGAGGAAGCTCCTGCCCCTACATAAAGGGAAACACTGTTGCGGTGGAGGAGCCTATGTGCTACCAGAGCAGAGCCTATGTGCTGCCAGAAGCCTGGCTTGTGGATCCGGGTATTTTTTTTAAATTTGAGAGAAATTTTTCCAGGAAATTTGTACAAATTTGGAGGAAAGAAAACAAAGGATTTTCATTAATTTGAAGGAAAAATATGTTGAAGGGTGGTTATTTTTTGTTTGAAAAAAGGGGAATTGTTTTTTTTAATACAAAAAGTTTTTGAAGAAAGAAAAAGATATAAACCCTAGTTGAAAGACTGAAGACTGAAACCCTAGGAGAAAAAAATGGCCAATATGTCAAATGCATAATTCGAGGTGGAGAAATTCATTAGCAAGAGCAATTTTGCTCTTTGGAAACTGAAAGTTAGGGATCTGCTGGTGTAACAAGGGTTGCACAAGGCATTGGACGGGGCAACTAAGAAACCTGCAACCATGACTAATTCTGACTGGGAGGACTTAGATGCCCGAGCTCTTAGTACCATCAGGTTATGCCTGGCGGATGAAGTTCTCTTCAACATTGTTGAAGAGAGTACAACTTCAAGTTTATGGGAAAAAATGGAAAAACTCTATATGACAAAGTCGTTAACCAGTAGAATTTATCTGAAAAGACAACTATACAGTCTTCAAATGAAGGAGGGTTCAAAAGTTGCAGAACATTTGAATGTTTTTAATACACTCATATGCCAATTAATAGATATGGAAGTTAAAATTCAAGAAGAAGACAAAGCTATAACCTTGTTGTTTTCTCCGCCCAAACCATGGGACCACTCCGTAACTTAAATCAGCTTGAGCACCGCTGGTTCTTTGAAATTTGAATCAGTTGTGGGAGCTCTCTTGTTTGAAGAAGTACGAAGGAAATCCAGTATGGAAATAACTACATCAGAAGCCATGATAACTAGAGAACGGTCAAAGGAAAGAGGAGAAAAAGCAAGGAGGTCTTCGAGATCTAAATCAAAGGGAAAGAAGTGTAAGGCAAAATGTTGGCACTGCAATAAAATTGGACACCTGAAGAAATACTATTGGAAACGAAAAGAATCTGATAACCCGAAGAAGGAAGCAAATTAGGTCGATTCAGGTATGATAGACGAAGTTTTATCTGCTGAAGAATTATGTATGATAGATGAAACTTCACTTGAATGTAATGTCTCTAAGGGTTTGGGAAGCTGGCTGTTAGACTCTGGTGCTTCTCATCACATGTGTCCACACAAAAATTAGTTTACTTCATATGAAAATGTAAATGGTAGTTTTGTGTTTATGGGTAATAATGTATCATGTTAGACTGTTGGGATGGCAAATATCAGGATTAAAATGTATGATAACATAGTTAGAACATTAAATAGTGTTATACATGTACCTAATTTGAAGAAAAAATTGATTTCTTTGGGAGTGTTGGATTCGAATGGTTATAAGTTTATAGGTCAAAATGGCGTGCTAAAAGTCTTTAAAGGCACCCTAGTTGTTATGAAAGCAGAAAAGGTCGAAAATCTTTACAGACTCAAAAGAAGTACTCAGATCAATGAAGCAACAATTGCATCAGAAAAAGAAGAAGCGGGTACTCTTCTATGGCATCAGCGATTGGGCCCCATGAGCAAGAAAGGTCTTCAGATACTGATGAAACGTAAATCTCTTCCCGATCTGAAATCTTTGAAGTTAGATTTCTGTAAACATTGTGTGTATGGAAATCAGTGTAAATAGAGATTTAAAACTGGAAATCATAATAGTAAAGATATTTTAGACTATATTCATTATGATCTGTGGGGACCATCTCCTGTTGTATCATATGGAGGTGCTTTATATTTTTTAACATTTATTGATGCTTTCTCCCATAAAGTTTGGGTCTTTATGCTAAAACGGAAAGCTAATGTATTCAATGTCTTTAAACAACTTAAAGCAATGGTAGAGAAAAGAACAGGCAATCAATTAAATGTTTAAGAACTGACATGGTGGTGAATTCACTTCAATAGAATTTGAACAATACTGTAAGGATGAAGGAATTATTAGACACAAAACTTCTATTTATACTCCTCAACAAAATGGTGTTGCTGAACGTATGAATCGAACTCTAATGGAAAGAGCCAGAAGCATGATCAACAATGCTAAATTGCAAAAGGAGTTGTGGGCAAAAGCAGTATCCATTGCTTGTTATTTAGTTAACAGATCACCTTTAGTAGCAATTAATTGTAAAATTCCTGAAGAAGTTTGGAAAGGTTAGTCTTGTGATTATGCACATTTAAGGATATTTGGTTGTGA
The DNA here is from genome assembly GCA_000404065.3 of Pinus taeda. Lineage (NCBI taxonomy): Eukaryota > Viridiplantae > Streptophyta > Pinopsida > Pinales > Pinaceae > Pinus > Pinus taeda. The sequence continues at coordinate 24,327 of APFE030450852.1, read as the reverse complement.
TGCTTATTCTCTTATACCTAAAAATCAGTGTTCAAAATTGGACCCAAAATCGAAATGTTATGTCTTTGTTGGGTATGACTATGCAGTGAAAGGATATAGGTTGTGGCATCCTACATCATAGAAGATAGTCATTAGTAGAGATGTAACATTTGATGAGTCTTCTCTTTTAAGATCAAATGTTAAAAGAATTGAATAGGAACAGGTATCGCCAAATCAACAAGTTCAGTTGGAGGCTAGACCTTTCGGTGGCAGTCAAAAGGAAGAAGATACTTCTAGAGAAAAAGGTGTTGAAGATACAAAGGAAGTTGTTGAAGTTTCTGAACCAGTTTAAGTTTCTGAACCAGTTCAGCAACCAATCACTCTAAGGTCTACAAGGGAAAGAAAAATTCCCAAAAAGTATGAAGATTATGCTTCATTTTTTGCTTTGATTACTGAATATGGGGAACCTTCTTGTTATCAGGAAGCAGTAGATGATACAGATAGTGAAAAATGGAAAATGACTATGGAAGAAGAAATGGATTCCTTAGCCAAGAACAATACCTGGGATCTTGTAGAACTTCCTGAAGGGAGAAGTGTTATTGGATGCAAGTGGGTCTTCAAACTGAAACGAAAAGTTAATGGAAGTATCGAAAGGTATAATGCAAGACTGGTAGCAAAAGGGTATTCTCAGGTTGAAGGTATCAACTTTCATGAGATCTTTTCACCAGTTGTAAAACTTGTTTCTATTCGTACTGTGTTGGCACTAACTGCATTACTTAAAACCTTGAGTTAGAACAGTTAGATGTTCAAACAACTTTTCTACATGGTGATTTGAATGAAGAGATATATATGGAATAACCAGAAGGTTTTGTACAAGGTTGCAGCAGAAGATTAGTTTGCAAGCTCAGGAAATAATTGTATGGTCTGAGGTAGTCTCCCAGACAATGGTACAAGAAGTTTGACTCCTTCATGGTGAGACAGAACTTTATTAGAAGTGAGTATGATCATTATGTATACTTCAAAAGTTTAAATGGTATATTCATTATCTTAGCTTTGTATGTTGACGATATGCTTATTGCAAGCAAAAGCATGGAAGAGACCAACAGGTTAAAGGCTCAGCTCTCTAGGACGTTTGATATGGAGGATCTTGGAGCAGCAAAACATATCTTGGGCAAGGAGATACACAAAGACAGGAAAAGTGGTAAGCTTTGGTTATCAAAACAGAAGTATGTGGAAAAATTACTTGAAAAGTTCTATTTGAACAATGTGAAACCTGTTAATGTTCCATTAGCTCCCCATTTTATGCTTTCTTTGGTTTTGAGTCCTACAACTGATGAAGAAAAGCAGTATATGTCTCATGTACCATATGCAAATGTTGTAGGCAACTTAATGTATGTGATGGTATCTACAAGACCTGGCATTTCACGTGTAGTTGGAGTTGTCAGCAGGTTCATGGCAAATCTAGGTGAAGAATATTGGTGAGCAGTGAAATGGGTGCTTCAATATCTAAGAGGCACAAGTGACCATTGCATCATCTTTAGTGGTAGTGAAGGATCAGTCTGCGGATATGTAGATGCTAATTATGCAGGTGATTTGGACAAAAGAAGATCTACTACATATTATGTCTTTACTCTTGCAGGTGGAGAAATTGGTTGGATTTCAAAGCTTCAAGAAATAGTTGCTTTGTCCACTATCGAGGCAAAATTTATAGCTACTTCAGATGCCAGCAAAGAAGAAATTTGGTTAAAGGGTTTACTTGATGAGATTGGAAGGACGCAGGAAAAATTGAATGTACTTTGTGACAGTCAAAGTGTTATTCACTTGGCTACAAATCCTGCTTATCATAGCAGAACTAAGCACATTGATGTAAGGTATCATTTTCAGAGACATGTGATCGATGGCAGAAAAGTAGCTCTTCAAAAGGTCCATACGCGAGAGAATTGTGCAGACATATTCACAAAGCCAGTTACAATAGAGAAGCTGCAATGGTGTTTAGCTTCTCTTGGCTTGCATAAAAGATGATGAATGGGCATGGGCAAGGGATTAGGAAAATTGTTGTCAGGGTGGAGTTTGTTGGAAGTTTGACAACTAATTATGTAAATTTGGGTAAAATATGTTAATTAGTAATGAGTTAGTTTTATACTGAAACATCGGTTATATAACTGAGGAGGCTCATATAAAATTGATGAATGCCCGAACTATTGTATGGAGAATCATTTATTGATTGAATAGAGATTCCAATCCCTTGCCCTGTGGATGTTCCATTGACACCCTGTCAAGGTTTTACCACGTAAATCCTGTGTTATTACTAGTGTGTTTGCATTCATTTTTCCTATCAGTTGCCTTCTTTCTTGGTTAATCTATAACTGTAATGCCTTCTTTCTTTCTTGATAGTAACTTATCAAACTACACTTGTCACCACAATTTGATTCCATTGAAACCCATATTCACTTAGTCCAAGCCTTCGTGGACCAGCTCAGTCAAGACCGCAAAACCGATGGTAGTGAAATTATCAATTTATTTTTTGGCATTCTGCATAATCAAAGCCGAATCGCCAAGCATCACTACACCGTAATAAACAAGATGCATGGTTTTCAAGGGTGAATGGCCCACTTGGAATCACATATCCATGATGTCTTCCATCACCCTGCAGACAGAGGTGATGTTGCTCAAGCCCCAAATGAAGACAATATACAATGAAGAGAGTGAGATATATTTTGAGTTTTGATAAGTTTTGTGCATGTTGGGCTCTCAATTTGAAATCCTCTAGTTTAGAGTGAGATATATTTTAGTTTTTGCTAAGTTTTGTGCATGTTGGGCTCTTAGTTTGAAATCCTCTAGTTTTGTCTAGATATTATCAGTTATTTTTTGTATGTACTTAGTGACCAACAAATTGGGTAGGAACTTAGTGGTCAACATTTTGAGTAGGAGTGAGGCCTTGTTTTCATGGCAAGTGCTCTACTCACAATGTGTCATTATCTTGAATTAATATAAAAATGTCGACTTACTAAAAAAGAAAACTATGGTGTCAATTTACTTAATTTTTATAGGAAACATTTTAGTCTTGTAAATATTCCAAATTCATGCAACATTTCACACTTAATAAGAGTTGATTATGTTTATTTAGTTTCACATTTTGGAAAATAATATTATATGACTTTTTACATTACAGATAAAATCTAATCTAATATTTTTGAGGAATAAGGTGTTGGTAAGTTTTATAGTTGGGTGAATTTATTTTCTAATCTAATATTTTTGAGGAATAAGGTATTGGTAAGTTTTATAGTTGGGTGATTTTATTTTCCCAATATGAAGCCACACAGAATTTTCAGAAAAATAAATGTATTTCATCACTCTAGTTTACATATTATATAGTTTAAGATTTTTTTTAAGAATAAACATAATTTAATTGAAGATATTTTACTTTGATTCTCTTTAGAACATTATACTTTTTTTGTTTTTTAATTTTTTCTATGCTTTATTTCCTTTTGTGATTCATAATATTATTGTGTATATGTGTTTTTTGATAATAAAAAAAAATTATTTGAACTAACATATTTAGTATTTTTCTTTATTTTTCATTAATTAGCCTACATATTCATAAAATAAATAAATGTAATGTTAGATAAAATGTCTCCCTCATATACATTTTCAATATTAGTCAACACATATTTTTTGAAAAAAATTAATGTAACATTATGTGACAACATCTCCCTCATATACTGGACTATAGAGAAACTCTCGACACAACAAGAAGACAAGGGATGACAGTAGCCAACCTTTGGAGATGACAATTGTTTTTCCAAGAAAGAAAAAATAACACCGTAGTGTTAGAATAAAAAAATGTTTAGATAATCATGCATATAGCATATGTGCTAGAATAACCCCCATATTACATATGATTGATATGAAGATACATGATGCGTAGACCCTTCAAAAGAGACTCCATAAGGAACATCATATATATCCCAAACAACAACCAGTCATTCATCAATCTTGTAGTGCCATAAGATACTCTGACTCACAAGATAAAACAAATGTTGGAAGATATTATGACTGACAAGAAGATACTATGAAAAGTAGGAAAATCCTAGAGATGCTTTGACGGGCTTGAAAAAAACTAGGCATGCAGGCCTGTAGAATCGAACCCCTAGAAGCCCTGAAGAGTGCACATGTCAAAAGCCCAAAAACAAGCATCAAAACATTACAAAATGGGTAAAAGGCCCAACATAAAAACTTGAAGAAAATGACACAAGGCCACCAACAAAGTCTCCATGGAAGCAATCCATAGAGGATTTGACAAGAAGCCCCATAAAAAAACAACGATCGCCCTGAAGCAAGTGAAAACCCTACAAGTCTACAAAAAATATAGACTGTTGGTCAGGAAGAAAAAAAGGGTCGCAGGTCCCATGGAAACCACGACATCCTTCATGTTGACGAACCCATAAGCGCCATCAAAGGGAATAAACAAATGAAATCCAAAAAACTAAACGCAGACACCATGAACAACAGTTTGGAAGCCATGTGTCGCACAACATCAAGGGAAATGCCCACTGAATTGCAATGATTAAGACACTTGTGAAGAAAAAACATTGAAGAAACAAGCAGAGGAAGGCACAAAACTAGGGGCGAGGGTAGCTAGGGTTCAACTACCCCGCCCAGTGCTAGGGTTCGCTCCAAAAGATTAAGCGCTTTAGTTAAGAAACTCTCAAGATTACAAATGCTTATATATAAACAATTCCTTGCCAACAAATTTATCAAGATTTATTATTCAATAATTTATTAGCTACAAGTGAGATATATCTCAGTCTTTTCTTTTACATCAAATTTTCTCCTCTTTTCTCCATCAAAATATCTTTTGCCTTACTCACTTATTCCCTCTCTCCCAAAAGCCTAACTAACAAGTTTGGCATTTCAGGAATCTTTCATTATTTAAAATGGAGTTAGATGTATGTCATTAAAAAATAATATTAATAACAAAAAATATTTTCTATATTAATAATAAATAAGTTGATGCATGCTATATATATATGTATGTGTGTGTGTGTGTGTGTGTGTGTCATTAGAAAATAA
>APFE030450852.1:0-18813 GCA_000404065.3 Pinus taeda | reverse complement strand
AATAATATTAATAACAAAAAATATTTTTTATATTAGCAATAAAGGAGTTAGTGCATGTCATTAAGATGTTTTAAAGTAAAAATGATTGTGAAAAAAATATATATGTTTTTTAAGTTTTTGTTTTTTGTTAAACTTGGTAGATCCTTCTTTTTCATTATAAAAATAAGTAGGCAAGTTATACACATAAAGATCCTAGTTAGTTGGCCTCAACTTTCCCAGCGGAAAATCAAGTCTATTGACCACCTAACCGCATTATAAGTTGTCCAGAAGCAAAAAATACTTATTCTATCTATCCAAGCTATATAAACTTGATTGTCATGTCCACAACCATATTCTAGTTGTTTATACATGTATATGACTGCATACTATAAATTAAAAGTTATCCGCATGAAAACAAGTTAAAGATAAAAAAGTACTAAGAGTCAGCATTCTAATCCTCTTGTTCAGCGGAAGATGAAGCCATTGGGGCCAGATCTTTCGCACTGGAGCCTGGAAGCTCTATCAGCACTAACAAGCATGGGAAATGTTTCTCTATATGATCCAAATGATCATCATGCTTCTGCAATTGAAATTGTAGTTTTTGAAAGTCATGTTTACAATTTGGAAAGTCTTAGACAACAGTCGTCCAAATTTGCTTCATGGCCTTGCCCAGGAGGCATTTCATGAGCCAATATAGATAAATGGGTTGTTTGTATTGCATCTCTTGGCCTTTGGTGTGTCCCAGGTCTAGAATTAAGATATTCCAATCCTTCATGTCCACTGCCTCCACACTCGTCAGTCGATTTATATTTTCCTCCCATTCAGCTATGAGTTGCTTGATTTCCCCTATGGTGCCCCGTGCATATGTATTCGTCGCTTCCTCAATCAAGTTGGATGTAGGCTTCCTGCCCTGGCATTTGCCTGCGGTGCTCATCTTAGCCACATCCTCACTTCCCCATGGTCTCTTCCTATGTCCCTTGGTAGTCTCTTCTCGACCCATAACCTCAATACCCATGTTCCTTCCGTCCACCTTCAAAGATTGTTTAGAAACAAACCTCTGTGATTTTCTTGGATGAGGATATTTACCTCCCGGCTGACCTGTTGTGGAAGCAAGAAACCATAATTTCCAAAATATTAATTTCTGAATTGCCTTTATCTCATGGCTCTTACAATGCAGCAAATTTGTCACCCATGAATTATGTACATAACCCCCGAGCATAAGGGACCACCACTCGAGACACCCGAGATGCCCCTGCATGACTGTGGTGAAGTAAAATTCTAAGTGCGGACACAAACAAGTCCTCTAGCCCAATAGCAAGTCTAGCCACAAACAAGACATTCTATGGAAGATTTCCTTAGGTCAAAACCAATTAAGAGGGCCTACCTCTTAGTACGCTTATCCCATTTGGTGATGACCTTGCTTGCTCACTCCAGCTATCTCCCATTTCCTTCTTTGAACGCCTAAAACAAGTAAACAACAGCAAAAGACAACTATGATAATAGACAAATTGTAATTCAACTTACTTAACAAGTCAAGAAGCATTAAGCCATAAACATGTGAGATGACACATTATGTAGGAAATCAATCAATAGTTGCATATATATTAAATCAAGAAGAGATTAGAACCGTTGTCTTGATGTTGTTGTTCTTCTCTGACAAAACTAGGTTCCCACACACTTCTGTTAGCATTCCATGGTGACCTCAACAATGATATTTTTAAGGCTCTTCCCTTTAGTCTTCACACTAAACCAAATTCTCACTTCTCCCTCACACACAACTAGATAGATACAACTATGAATAACTTGTTGATTACTCCAAACTTAATTAGCACTAGCACACCAACATTAACACTAGCTTGTGCTTGGGAAAAAGGGAGGTTTATATAGCATGAATGGATGTGAGATGGTTCCTCTTCTCATGGGAGAATGTCTTATCTCTTAAGGTAGTTCCATCCTAATAGGGGAAAGGATCTTGAACTGACATCCTTGACTCCATCCTGCTCAACCATTTACCAAACTTTCATTACGAAGCTTGTAGAGTTGCAAGCTTCGGCTCCTTATTTAAAAAAAATTCCAAAAGAGGTTTGACGTGATTGGAACAAGGCTCAGTCACTCTGGTCGATGCTAGGGACAATGTTAATCCCTACATATCAGCATGATGAGGACACTGGTCATTAGTGTCGGTCTTGTAAACTGGGAAAAACAAAATATTTTTGGGAAATGATGCAAAAGGGAATTGTTCTACTCATGAAGAGGGACACAATGGGAGTTTCTTCATGAAGGGGAAGCATGTAGGGTTCACTATAGAGGCCCTCCAGGATCATGGAATGAGGAGTATAGGGATAGTGACAAAATGTTGTGTAACAGATGCCCCCTAAAGTGTGAACGTTGAACTAGAGTGAGAGATGAAATGCTTTATGAATCAGTGCAGGGAACCGGAGTTTGTCGTCGAAAAACTTGGAAGCAAGTATAGATACATATACAAACCTGAAAACTCTGTCAAGTGATACATGAATTGTGGTATGGACACAACCATCCAAAGAATGATCATGTAAATGGATCCAGGTATGGGCATAGCCATCCGATAAAGAGGATCATATCGAAACCAAGGTATGGTCGTAACCATCCAAGAAGGATCACATATGACAACTCATGGTATAGTTGCAGCCACCCATCTGAAAGATACATGCATATCAACACAATATACCACACCACCTTGCAACCTAGACTTTTGTAATCTGAGCCTAGGTCTTGCGCTCCAACACGACCCGATCAAAGTAAAAATTCTAACATGTGAATAGATGTGTTGACGTAGAACATGCTAGAAAATATCTTGATTACCAGCCAATGATGTAAACTGATAACAAGTGTGAGAGAAACCAACAATAATGACAATGGTCCTTGAGGTACTATCAGCACAATTCACAGAATGTGAATAAAGGAACTAAAGTTGAACACCCATGAAATCACTTGATCGAAAGGCAATGATGTGAACATGTCATCGAGTGTGAAGAAATTGCCATTACGGCATGCAAGCTCTACTGGAAGGGAGTCTCTTGGTCAACTTCTCGGACAATGAGCTGAAGTCAACAAGAAGCGATCATGTCGAAGGAGGGCCATAATGTATCCCACGTCGTCGACACGAGACAAATGGATGTAAAATGATTTTGGATGATACAGAGAGTTAGGGGTATGTGCAACTGCAAAAGGAAAACTCTTGAACATATCGGCGACACGACTATAAGTTTGGAAGCTTTTGGATCCATAGGATCAGTGGTCATGATGATGTGGAAGAGATCAAATGGAAGGAAAAAATAAATTGCCTAACCTAGGAAGGTCAACGATAAAAAGGAGGATATCCCAAACCGACACGAAGCAGAAATTTTTATGTTCAAGAGTGAGCTGCCGACACAATTGATTGGATTTCCAAATTTTCCCCCACCATTCCTGACAGGTATCCCAATTATTTTTTAATCGCAAGCTTGAAGGAGATAACATATGCTTGCACTATAAGTTCATCCTTTGGATGAATTTGACCTAGTAAGTTTAGCGAGCCCTAGGAAGGAGAAACTCATGGTGACGAATTCGATGTCGTTTAATATTTCAACGAGTCCAACAAAGGTATAACTCGGTATATTTTTCATGTTTAGAGAGTTTGAAAAATACACAGAAAAGGAAACTCCACATGGTCGCTTTTCATACATTTGTGTCTCTCGAGCCCAAAAAGGTAGAAAACAATACTTGAGAGAACACTTGACCATTTCAGTCAAGGAGTACCTTTTTTGTAAATAGGCGTCCCAACTTGAAAAGGGGTAAACATATATTGGGCACACAACGTTTCTCATCCATTAACGAGTTAGAAACGACAAGGGCTCGACTGCCTTTTCGTGTGTAAAGGGTCAGAAAAGAGCTTGAAAGCAGACCCCCTGTTTTATAATCTTTAACGAGTCAAAAGGGAAAAATACTCGAAAATATTTTCATATTTTACGAGTCAGAAAAGAGCTTAAAGATGACTTGTCCTAGAGGAATGAATGGTATAAATGGTAGCAATTGGTTTTGGCAATGATGGAACTGCTCAAAAAATGTAATGGTCAAGAGGTTGGCTAATAACACTACTCATCATTGCAGTCCCTCATGAAAGGAAACACAACCAAGTGAAAGCATATGATCTGCCAAAGAGATGGTGGCAATGGAATGAAACAACCAAGGCTCATTTAGATAATAAAAAGGAAATCACGAGATGTAAATTGGGCATGGGTTCATTTTTGCATAAGCTTAAACCATGGAGAATTTTGCTTGGATTCGGTTTCATGTTTACACAAGATTGAAACGAAAACCTATGCTTGCTATAATTTTTCATGTCCTTGACATAATGACTCAATCGAGGTACATGCCGCCCAAGCTTCATTTTAGTCAACTAGGTGGATGGAATGAAGGTTCACTTTAGAGATCTTAGAAAGACTTGACTGGGATTTTATGAGATCTTAATCAAAAACTCGATTTAGAAAAGGGAATTGCTTCATTTTTTAATGAGGTTGAAACAGTAAAAGAACTATCCTCGAGACCCTTGTTTCATTTTTTTAATGAGCTTGACAGAAGATAAAGAACTATGCTCACACCCTTGGTTTCATTTTTTAATGAGGTTGACACAAGACCAGGAACTATCCTCATGACCCTTGTTTCATTTTTTAACAAGCTTGACACAAGACAATGAACTATTCTCATACCCTTTGTTTCATTTTTTAATGAGGTTGACACAAGACCAGGAACTATCCTCGTTAATCTGACCACGGACCATACGAGGACATGACTCCCAAGAGGTCTTCACTAGATGGAAGAACCACGCTCTAGGAAGAATATATGTCATTTGGTACCAAAGACAGATCAAGTTCCAATGCCCCCAATACATAATGCACTATACCATCTGTGTGATCATCAACAGATGTGGAGACGGAACAGGTAGCCACATAATTGTCTTGTGGCAGGGAAGGTACTACTTGCAAACAAGCGCCAATAGGGGATGATGATTGAAAAGGAGGCACCTGGTGACCAATGAATGAAAATTGATCAATGGTCACTATTCTCCCTTCATGCGGAAAACAAACCACACGGAAAATTAAAGAAAAAAGAGCTCCCATGACATAAACATAGTCGTGTCCAAGGATAATATTGAAATCTAAAGTACCTTAGACTACCATCATGCCTATATAAACGTTCTTCCCTTCCAAAGTAATAGGGAACTTCGGAAGGACCCCCAAGGGTTGACTGGTTCCTCTGTTGAAAGCCAACGGATTCTGAGTGATGGGCACAAGTTGTGGGGAGCCCAAAGCTTTCCAAGTAGTAGAAGACATGATTCTAACAGACATGACTTCATCTAATATAGTGCCATGTACTACCATATTATAGGCTTGCACTGTGATCTGAAAATGCACATAAGATGGGAGGCGGAAAGCAGTCAATGGACCCTAATCGAAAGAGACGACAGAACTACTTGGAGGGGGTATCATATGATTTCCCCCATGCTATATAGGAATAGGAGAAGGACTCTCCTAAAAAACTGAGATGGGAGGGTCATGTTTCGATTCATGAGAATCTGAGGAGATGAGAAGAGCATGAGCAGTATGATCACCATTCTCTCTCGGAACAGAGTGAGCAACTGGTGGCGAAACCAAGTCGACACTCTTTTCAACTAATGGTTGGTCGAGAACACCCTGACCAACCAGGAGAGGGCTAGAAGAAAGCCTCTTATAACCAACACGAAGTTGGGTTTGAGGAGCTGCAAGGTTTTCCAAAACTTTGGAAGCTTTATCCATAAGAGGACAAAGGTGAAGAAGATACTCTCCTTCACCTACAAGGGAATCTAATCTTTCCCTTCTTCTTACCATCATTAGCTGAAGGTGTAACATCGACATGATCTCCAAAGGTCGATGGGGATGGTCGGTTTAGGTTTTGAGACCATACCTCTAAGACTCTGGGAATTCCAGGACAGTCTCGAAGGAGATGGTCACCCTTACACAACCTGAAAGGGAATTTTACCTTCTGCGAAGGATCAAAAGGTTTGTCGTAATAGCTGTATGGTTGGCCTCTAACTTATTTAACTTCTTCTTCTTCATCTTCTTAGCCTCTTGGTTACTGGATTTCAAACTTTCACCAAGCGAAGTAGAAGAGGAGGATGAAGAAATGGGGGAAGAAGGCAAGGGTTCAACCTTAGAATCATCGTGACATGATTCGAATGAAGGAGATGGCGGGGTAGGAGTTGGGACACTTGAGACCATCGAGGTCGAAAATAACCAAATAGGTAAACCAATGGTTAACCCAGGGAGGGACAACATTGCCATATAAGGAGCACCAACATTTCCAAAAGAAGGAAAAGGACTAGGATTCCCATCTGAGGGGAACCCTTGACTCGTAGACTCTGGGAATGTTGCCATTTGAATCCACCCTAAAGAATCACTAAGGAAGATAACTTTAACAAGGAATATTTTATGGCCAGTAAATTTTAAGACATTGAAACAAAACTTTTCCTTTTCATATTTTAAGAGTCGAGAAAAGGATGAAAGGTGACTCTAGTCACTTTTAGAATTAACAAGATTGAAAGGACAAGTGATCGATGATATTTTCAAATTTAAAGAGTCAGTAAAGATAAAAAATGACTACTCAGGGTATTCTAGGCAAAAGGATTACCAGGTAACATGAACTGCATAATACCTCCCAACGAACCGAGAAGTACCGGCAATCAATCTCCCTGAATGTTGTGTTCGGTGTATCACATTTACAAGGCAACAAACTTGGCTTCCTATGGATAAAGGATTACAACCTAGTGGGGTCTCCCTTTATATACTCGATGGTACGGGGAGCACAAGTCCATACTAACACTGTCTAGTGTCGAAGCGAATGACAGATGCTAGGTTCAAAGACGCCAGCACACGTCTTTGTCCTAGACTTATAAATATGAGCGTTAAGTTTCAATGCTTCCTTAGGTTAATTCGATAAATTTTAATAGTTTATCTTGAATTAGGTTTCAATTACAAGGCCCTCCATTGTCATCTGAAAAAACTCCTACATGCAGCTATATGAGAAAAGAGATCTTTGTCTTCGATGAAAGTTATCACTAATTGAGAGATAGAGAATACAAAGTTAATGCAACAATCAAAGAATGAAATCTTTCACTAATATATGTCCTGAATGCACTTAATCTTCCCTTAACAACAAAAGAAGTTTCATTTATTTCCAATGCTTACGATGATGCAATTCTAGCTTCTCAATGACGCTACTAATGCAATATTTTCGCTTAAGTAAACTAGAATGATGTTCTTCTTTTCATAAATACAAAAATGAATCTTTCACATAAAGCATTTTAATGAAAATTTTCACAATTCCGAACAAACAAGCATCGATCAAAACAAAAGCATGATAAATGAAATTAAAAGCAACTTCTTCCCTGAATCGAACAAACCAAACACATAAATGCTTCAATCGACAAACCAAGCAATGTAATCTATGCTTGGAAATAAAAAAGAGGCACTCAAAATAAGAGAACAAATGATACTCTTTCACTCATTCAATTGAAAATGAAGCAAACAAAGCATCCTAGTCACTTCTGGATGGAAGAAGAGAGTTTGAGGGTCAAGACACACTGGCACACGAATGGGAGAAATTATGATTTTTTTTCTTAACTCAGAGACCAGAGAGACTCCTAACTGACAACTAGTGCTGATAGGAATGACCGGCACAACTGACCAATACTACAACTAGCTTTGATGGCCTAATCAACGCGACTGCCTAACTGACAACTAGGGTTGATTGATGGATTCAAATAAAATACAAAATAAATTCACACGGGGCCAAACTTAACACATCAAAGGGTGGGCTAAACCAATCAAGCACACAAACCAAGCTAAATGAAGTTTTCTAGTCAATGAGAACACAAACTAAACAAGCTACAAGGCAAAAATCAAGAGAGAAAGAAACACTAGTTGAGATCTGGGGTGAACCCTAATATTCACCTACAGGCATCGACGCGACTGCCTAACTGAAAACAAGCACCAAAAGGGGGTCGACGCAACTATTTCTAAGTATATTGTGCTGATTGGTGTGACTGTCAATGAAATAAGCACGTTGATCGAGGATGCAAGGAAAAAATAAAAAAAATTCAAAGGCTGAGACCAGACTTGCTACTATAAATTCCAGACCCAAAGCAGTAAACAAGGCAAAGCAAACAAAACTAAAGGGAAATGGTGATACTATAAAATTTCACACAAAACCATGAAATTACAAACAAGCAAACATAAGGATGGGTTCTCCAGCGGAGTCACCAATTTGTGGTGAAGTAAAATTCTAAGTGCAGACACAAACAATACTTCTAGCCCAATAGTGGGTGTAGCCACAAACAAGACATTCCATGGAAGATTTCCTTAGTTAGAACCAATTAATAGGGCCTACCTCTTAGTATGCTTATCCCGTTTGGTGATGACCTTGCTTTCTCACTCCAGCTATCTCTCGTTTCCTTCTTCGAACACATGAAACAAGTAAACAACAGCAAACAACAACTGTAATAATAGAAAAATTGTAATTCAACCTACTTAATTAGTTAAGAAGCATTAAGCCATAAACATGTGAGATGACATATTATGTCAGAAATCAATCGATAGTTGCATATATATTAAATCAAGAAGAGATTACAGCTGTTGTCTTGACGTTGCTGCTCTCCTCCGAAAAAAGTAGGTTCCCACACACTTCCATTAGCATTCCATGGTGGCCTCAACAATGATAGTTTTAAGGATCTTTCCTTTAGTCTTCACACTAAAGCAAATTCACACTTCTCCCTCACACACAACTATAGAGCTACAACTATGAATAACTTGTTGATTACTCACAAATTAATTAACACTAGCACACCAACATTAACACTAGCTTGTGCTTGGGAAAAAAGGAGGTTTATATAGCATGAATGGATGGGAGATGGTTCCTCTTCTCATGGAAGAAGGTCTTATCTCTTGAGATAGTTCCATCCTAATAGGGGAAAGGAGCCCAAACCGACATCCTCGACTCCATTTGGGTCAACCATTTACCAGACTTTTGTTACGAAGCTTCTAGAACTGGAAGCTTCGACTCCTTTTTTTAAAAACTTTCCAAAAGAGGATTAGCATGGCTAGAAAAAGGATTAGTCGCTCTGGTCGGCACCAGGGATAGTGTTAATCCCTACATATCGGCGCGAGGAGGACACTAGTCATTATCATCGATCTTGTAAACTACGAAAAACATAAGATTTTGGGAAATGATGCAAAAGGGAATTGTTCTGCTCATGAAGAGGGACATAATGGGAGCTTCTTCATGAAGGGGAACCATGTAGGGTTCACTATAGAGGTCCTCCAGGATCATGGAACGGGGAGTACATGGATAGTGACAAAATGCTGTGTAACAATGACCCTTGCCTTTCTCATGCTGCAACCGTGGTCTTGGGGGCGAAGTGCATGGCCACAAACTAAATTTGTAACCCCGAGGTCAAGCCTGCAGGAACCACTCCCCTCATCTTCTTTTCCCCTCACTGAATTCCTCTGCCCCCATTCCCCTTGACTTAGACTTCTGTTAGCGTGGCTCGGAGCCTCCCCGCAACTTGACATCTAGACATCAGCACCCACAAGGCACCCTGCCCATAGCTTACTCACCACACCCGTTCCCAACGACTGACTTAAGCTAGCCTAGCCAGCCTTCCTTGAAATTCAATTCCCCCATTTCAAAAAACCATGACTCACGATAACCTTCCCCCACCTAACACTCCTTAGGGGCTTGGAGATAGAGAATTTCAAGAATTGGTGTGGTCCGACCGCAACGATAATTGCCACTTTATTACCCTCGACTCTAAGGTTTTCCAAGCATACCAAAAATAGTGGTTCACTCGGGCAGACTCTCACCCATCCCATCCCTATAATCCCCATGCAAGATAATAGAATGCCAAACTCAAGAGACACCCGAACAGACCCCTAGACCTAGGATTGTTCTCGTAGACTGCCTCCTCCAGGCTAATTCCCCCACCCTAGTTACTCGCCCATACAAACCGTGTGCCCCCATGAAATCCCTAGTTACTAGACCAAACGTAGAGAAGAATATTAGAATGTAGGTGGAGCCAATTAACATACCTTATTATTCGTGTTTGAAGACGTCGTATCTCCTCGCCTTCCTGACATCGTCACTCCTCTTTCGTCATTGTCACCTCTGTGTTTACACCCACCAAAGTGGTCTATCTCTTTGCAGTCAGTAAACTCAACTTCATGCAAATGCCACCTTCCCTCCTCCTGCTCGCCTTAAGCCTATCGACATCCAACCCACCCTGCACATCAAGCATGTGGGAGGTGGTGGCACCATCTCTTCTTGTCCTTATCATTATGACAAACTTAATGGCACTGTCTGCTGGCTCACATCTCGATCAGGGGTCTATATGCCTTGAGCGTTCTTTTATTGGTTGTTCTCCAGGATCTCCTTCGAGGGTCGAAACTGATTCTCTTCTGGTTGCGTCAGCCATACTTCTTCAAGAGGTGCATTTTGATGACTGTAGCCCCAATTTTCATATATATATATATATATATATATATATAATATAGTTCATATAAATTTTATTTGAAACTTATATAAGTTCATAATAAAGTTTAAATTAAAATTTATATGAACTTTATATATATATATATATATATATATATATATATAATATATATATATATATATATAAAAAGAAAAAAAATGAAAATGAAAAACAATTTATATAGATATGTACTTTAAACATTTCATTGTTCATTTCAAATAATTTTATATAAATTTTGTATAGATATAGAATATTTGAAAGTAAAAGATATCTTATGGATTATATTAACTTTTTACATTTAATATGGGAGAGATGTGCAATTCCTTCAACTATTTAAGATGGAGTTAGATGTGTATCATTAAAAAATAATATCAATAACAAAAAAAAAAAAAATTATATTAGTAATAGAAAAAATATTTAAAAAATTACACTTTGATATGAACTGTATGATATATGTATGTATATTTGTAGAAGTAAAAAAAATTGTTCACATGTAAGTGTTTTTGTTGTTCTTCAATGTTTAATATAGAGTTGATGCTTAACATTAAAAAAATATATTCATAACAAAAATTATTTAAATGAGAGTTATAAATAAAATAGTTTAATATCAATTATATATAACATAAGAAGAGGTTTGAACCTCAATGGATTTTATATCTATGGGTACATGATAAATCCAAGTTAAAATAGATCTACATTGGTTTTGTATATAGTGTTTGTGATATTTGATATAGAGGCTTTTGTTTGTAGCAAATTTTGCTAGATTATATGGTACACTTGTAGAAATATTATAATTTTTTTAAATTCAGTCTCATTGAAAAATAATGGGAAGAGTTATTTTTGTAGAAATATTTTTAATGTAATGATCTTATAATGATAAAGTATTCATAGCTTAATACCATACCTATGTGATATTACAAGTAAAATGTTTTCTTTTTTGGGTCTAAAAGTCTATATTATAGATATTGTTTTACTCCAATTCCTCTAGACATAATTGGACAATCTTGTAGATCAATTCATCAAGGATTGGACATTGTTAGTTATGAAGATAGTGGAGTAGTGATGAAATTAAGCAGGGTTTTTTCCCATAGCTACCTTTCCATGATGAAGATATATTTTAAACAAAGTTAAAGATGTGGCCACTTGAGTAGAGGGGAAACATGCAACTTGAAAGTTCAAATTCAAATTTCAAAATTCTCTACAAATTCATTGGAATAATTAGTATAGGAGCTTAGGTATCAACATCATCATCAATTTGTAATTTATCCCTAGCCTTAGTTTGAACCATTTACAAGATCAAGTATTTTGTCCTTATCCTTTAGAGTTATTCCTTGAACTCAATGGTCTTCCTAGCTTCAAAAAGGGCTTCCATTCTAAGCACATAACTCTACTTCTTCTAATGTGAGTGCTTATTAGCTAAAAATGAATAAACAATTTGTTTAGAAAATGTGCTAGTCGCTTTATTTTGCCACTTCTCCTCTAACTATCAAAAACCTATGTGACCTCTTTCACCTTTAGCCTCACTTTCACCTTTGCTAGAACCCCCCACCATTCACCACGAACAGAAAGCCTTCACCGAAGAAATTAATTAGAAGTCAAGTCCACCGAGGCCAACACCTTTAGCCTTTAGACTCTCACCAGAATACTTTTGCCTTTTCATCATGTGTTAGGGGCCATATCCTCTCGACTAGTGGTGATGTGGGTCTTCCTTATGAGATGTTAGAATCTCTGCAATTTGAACTCCTCAAATAGTGGGTGATTTGCAACAAGGAAAAGGAGAATCAACAATAAGACAAGGTCATCAAGATGATACATAGTAAGGTAATAATATACAAAAACTTCAAGATTACATAAACAAATAGTTTTTGATAATGGATCTAGCTACTAATTTCTATGCAATAGGATACCATTTCCATTCTTGCAAAAAAAACATAAACAAGGGGAAAATGTTACTTTATCCACATGCAATCACATACTAAAAATCTTTTAATTTGGATTCCATAGAGTGAAAAAAAATTTAGAAACAAATAAAAAAGGATGCTAAATAAAATATACTAGGACTTTCAACATGGCTTTCTCATCCTTTAATTTTGGTTTCGGAATCAAAAGTAGGAATATGCAACCCAATCATACCACAAGCCCTTTTTAATAATATTTCATTGAAAGAATTAATGGGTTATTACAATGGGTACCTCTGTAATTTCTCCTTTAGCACTTAAATGATAATACCATAGTTTTTTATCAAATGAGAACTTTACCGAGTACTTGTTTTTTTTTGAGGTAGCAAAAAAATCACCCGATTTTGAAAAGTGGTTATTCATAATACACCTTTTTTAAGCATATTTTTGACACTTTAAATCTTACTATGTATCAAGTATGAACATTTTTTTAAATGTTAGTGATTTTCATGCTAATTTTGAAAAATGTTGATGCAACATCAACCCCTTTTTTTACAGGACTTATTTTTGACTATTTAATTTTTCTAATGTCTTCTTCTTCCTTGAAATATTTATTTTTAAGTGTATTTATGTTTTTGTGTTTTTTTAATTTTTCTTTTCAATTTTTTTATAACGAAATCTTTGTTTTTTCACATAATTAAAAAATAAAATAAAAATGGTTAGTATTTTAAAGTTAGGATTTTCTATATGTTTATGTATCGTTAATTAATACTTCAATGCACATCAAATAATTGTCATGAAAAATGCAATCATTTTAAACATTTGACCAAAAAAATACACATTTTCAATATAGATATAATGAAAAATATACACATTTTGAGACATTTTTGTTAAAAATGACATGTCAAATAAAATATTTTTATGGAAAAACCTTAACAACAAAAAATTAAAAAGTAGCAATTTTTTATGAAATTTTTGTCAAAAATTAATAGTAATCATAATGTTTTTTACAAAAAATAATGATTCACATAAAAATTAAAGTGAAAATCGGATAACTAATGCAAGATTCGTGCCTTCTATTCAAAATGTTCGATGGGTAAAATTACATAAAATACAAACAACCACAGGCTAAACCTTTTAGCTTGAGGTAAAGGCCTCACCAAAATAAAAAACCCGCCAAGTAGGTCCTAAAGACCCAAACAACAGACCCAAAGTAACTCAAAACCAAAATAAACAAAGCTTAAATGGCCAAAAGACCCATACCCACCAACATGCACTATAAAAGACCTGGTCCCACCAATATGCACATTGTTCCCTAACCGTTGAATCTCCTCGCCTGATCCAATGGCGGACGATCATATCGCATGAACCAAAAGCACAGAGAATTATGCACAATCACCTTGTGACCCACCGCACGATAAAAGACTTAGACCCACCAACATGCACGTTGTTCCCTGACCGTTGATTCTCCTCGCCTGATCCAATGACAGAGGATCATATCGCATCAACCAAAAGCATTGAGAATTATAGCGTGATGAGGGCGACATTCTCTCCCCAACCTTGGCCATGTGTTGCGTGGTGAGTGGAATCGCTCCCAACTCTGAAAAACTACTCCCGGCTTTAAGGGCATGTGATATACCAGAAACCACCCTGAGGGAGGTATTGACACCACGAGACGTAATGCTAGGGTTTTGATTCTACTCCCAACTCCCCAGGCACTTGAACCAAAGGAAGATGAAAATCTTCCTACCATTCTTGATGTTCTCTGTCCGGTCATCCAAGAACCCCTGTCTACCGAGCCACTTCCACTTGACACTTCTGGGTTTGTGCTTACCTGAGCTAAGGAGGCATACAAAGACCTGCATCCCAATTGTAACCTCACTTCTGAAATAACACTTCATATTGAATCTGAATCAACTAGACCCCATCTCTGCGACTCTGTTTCGAAATAACATTTTGTCCTCATCCGCCTGATTGAGACAATGCTCCCTCAGTCTATTTTGAGGCATCTCTTGCCACCTCAACTTGACCCTGCTTTTGGTGGAGAGCACCCCTTGATTGGCTAGAATGTCCGCCAATTTATTTGCCATCCTTCGCACATGAGTAAATTTCACGATACACAAGCATAGTAGGTGAAACTGAATCCTTTGAAAGACCTGAAGCAGCCTCCAGTGTCTTGAGACTTTTGCCGGCTTCGTGCCACAACAGATTCTCTTGACCGAGTTAATGATTAACTCAGAATCAACTTCAATTATTATATTCTGGAGATTGTCCTGATTTAGGAGTTCTAAACATTGCTCAAGTGCCATTAATTTTGCCATATTGTTTGTATCTCTTCCCAAATGGCAATGAAAAATAAAAAGGATGTAGCCATTTTCATCCCTTAACATCCCTCCAAAACCAACAAGACCCGGGTTGCCTTTTGAGGCCACATCAATGTTGCATTTCAAAAAACCCTGAGGGGGAGGATGCCAGCAGTCTGGCTTATTGACCAGTTTCTGCACCTTCCTATCCATGCCCTATGGTATAAGCCTCTGCATACCCAATTGAAGAAGTATCTGCATTTCAGCTTATGAAGGTGGATTCTCTAGGAAAGTTCGCACTAAGGTTCCCACTGTCTCCTTAAGCTATCTTAAGATCTGTGCAAAAATGTGCTGGGAGGAACTTTTTTCATTTTTGAAGATTTTGTAGTTCCTTTCTTTCCAGACATTCCATATTAAGAAGCTTGGAGTTAAAGCCTAAGCTAAGCGATGAATTTCATAATCAAAGAAGTTTCTTCTCCAGTTATTAAGGGTATTGATAATGCTTCCTTTATCCATGTCTGTCTGTTTGAATATTGTGGAAAAAGTATCCCACAACCTGGAGGTGAAAATGTAATTATTAAGAAGGTGCTCCATCGTTTCCTCTTGGTATTCACAAAGCTGGAACCTAGAAGGTCCTAGAACACCCCTCTTCCGAATATTTTCCCAAGTCAGAATTTTCTTATGATGTACCAACCACATGAAGAGTTTGATTTTCATCCATCCTTGATGCCTCCATAGATTCTGCCAAATCTTGTTTGGTTCATTGGAGTCCAGCTCCAGGATTATGCACTTTTCTTCCCTAAGATTGAAGGTACCTTCATTATTGTTGCCCCATTTAAGTTGGTCATGCCCTTCAGAAATCAGAATTTTCCTTTGGTCCAACATTGTCAAAAGTGCATCAGCTTTTGCTTTCAAGGGGTTATCATCCCTATATTCCATATTCTTCCAGGTTCTCCATTTTCCTTCACTATTGGTTTGATCCCAAAAATATTTTACCCTAAGTAATCCTTTGGTATCAGTTTCTTTCTTAAGGTCCAAAAAGTCCTCTCTTAGTAGTGTAGGTTCTTATTGCCATTTATCCTCCTAGAACAAAGCAAGATCTCCCTCTCTGATTTCCCAGAAGCTATTTTTTTTATTCTCCCAGGATTTATTCTAGATGTAGGAGCCTTTTATGATGCTAGTCATCCTTATGTGGTCATTATCTTGCCAATTGTTGGCATATTTTTCTTTCCAAATATGAGCCCACTGAGCCTTTAGATCTTTTACCCAATGCCACCATAATTTTGCCCCTAAAACTTTGCTTAGCACTACCAAATCATCCAGTCCAAGACCTCTATGGTTTTTAGGTTTGCAAATCTTATCCCAGGCTACCAAGGCCCATTTCTTTCTCTCTTCCCCCTTACCCCAAAGAAAGTCTCTTTGAATGGTTCTAAATTTTTGCAAAACTCCTTTTGGAGCAGGAAGGGTTGAAATCATGTAGACGGGGATTGATTGAAGTATAGCTTTTGTAAGCAGCAACCGCCCTGCAAAGTTTAAAGATCTAATAGTCAATTTCTGGGTTTTGTCCTACATCTTGTTAATCACGGGCTCCCAAATTCTCTTGTGCAAAGGTTTATCAGTTAGAGGAGCTCCCAAACATTTGGAAGGAAGGACATCCCTTCGAAAGCCCAGAATTCTGGAGATATTCCTCTGGATAGTAATATTAGTGTTAAAGAAGAAAATCTTAGATTTGGAGAGATTTACATCCATACTTGTAGCCATGGAAAAATCACTCAGGATTTGTTTATAAGCTAGTGATTTTTTGACCGTAGGGATGCCCTGCAGCATGGTGTCATCAACAAATTGTTGATGGGTCAAAGCCTGTCCAATCTCAGAGAGTTGGAGACCCTTGATGTTACCCACTTCTTTAGCATGTTTGATAGATCTACCAATTCCTTCCATGATGAGGATAAAGAGAAAGGGGGAGAGCAGATCTCCCTATCTGAGGCCTCTTGAAGGAGTAAAAGTCTTGGATGGAGAACCATTAACCAAAATTGAAAAGCTAGAAGAAGTTAACAAGGCCATAACCCATCTTACCCATTTATGGTCAAATCCAAAGGCTAGAAGGACCTTCTTGATATAGGTCCAATTCAACTTATCATAAGCTTTGGCTAGGTCCAATTGCATAATCATTCCCTCCTTCCTATTGCTTAACAATGAATGAACCACCTCATGTGCTTGAATGATGTTATTGAGACTTTGTCTACCCTCCACATATCCTAATTGCTCCACAGAAACTAGAGTAGGAAGAAGGGGTTTGAGTCTATTGGCAATAACTTTGGATATTATCTTGTACACCACATTGCACAAAGCTATAGGTCTAAATCTGTCTGGAGTCTGAGAAATGTCCTATTTGGGGATCAAAGAAATGAAGGATGTATTGAGCAGCTTCAAAAGGGTTCTATTCATCCTGGAGTCCTCCATTACATTCAGAATATCCTGCTTGACAATGTTCCAGCAAGCTTTAAAGAAATCGACATTGAAACCATCAGGGCCTGGCGCTTTACCATTCTGCATTTATTTGATGACCTCACTAACCTCCTCTTTAGTCACTGGCCTATTGAGATTGAAATTATCTTCTCTTATTACTAGCTTAGGTATGTACCTTGTTAAGTCCCTATTAAAATGAGCTCTGTCTACAATGGTCTCCTCTGTGATGCTTCGAAAGTGTTGAACCAACACAACTTCTATATATTCATGGGTATTGAGTAGTTGACCTCTGGCGTCCTTGATTGATAAGATCCTATTATGAGATATGTTCGCCATGGTGGACCTGTGGAAAAACCTAGTGTTTCGCTCCCCTTCTTTTAGCCATTGAACTCTTGATTTTTGTCTCCAAAATATCTCTTCTTGTTTACATAAGTTCTCCCAGTCTTGATGATGCTTGGTGACTTGATCATTTCTGAATCTATCAAAGCCATCCGTGATAAGGCCTTGATTGAGTTCTTGCATTTTACCTTCAATAGCCTTTTTCGCTTCAAAAATATTACCAAATTCATTCTTGTTCCAATCTTTGAGTCTGAGCTTGATGTGTTTTAGCATTTTGTGTAGTAGAAACATTCTTGTACCCTGAATATGCAGATCTTTTGTCCAACATTTTGCAATGTTGCTAATAAAATCTGGGTGGGTAAGCCATATATTCTCAAATCTAGAAGACCTGTTCTTGGGGGTGCCAATGTCGTGAACCTCAAGTTGCACAGGCCAATGGTCCGATCCTCCAAAGGGGAGAATTCTCACTATCATTTCCTTATCTATAAGCATAAGGTCCTCTGAGATTATGAATTTGTCAAACTTTTAGGCTACTTAAGACTCTCCTCCTCTCTTATTGTTCCATGTAAAGAGGCCATTACTCATAACAGTGTCAACTAGCTTCATATTGTCTATAAAAGTTTGAAATGCTATAAATTCTTTGCTTAAAGTTCTGGTTCCACCTTTTTTCTCCGATAGTGATTTGATCATGTTAAAGTCCCCACCCATGATCCATGGTACTCCTGCATGTCTATCTCTTAGTTCCACAAGAGAATCTAGTAGCTTGACTTTATCATCCGGTCTTTGGGGGCCATAAAAATTTGTTATCAAATAAGTCTCCCTATCTCCCACAGGCTGAATAACCACTGATAAATAATTCCTGGATGCCTCAACATCTATTATGCCAATCTTTTGGGGTTCCAAAGAGTAAGTATACCTCCTACGGTTTTATCTGCTTTGACTTCTAGAAACTCATATTTATTGAGCCATTTATTGTGTATTTCTTTTATTTTTTGAATGGAACATTTAGTTTCCTGGATAAAGATTGTTATGAAACCAGCTCACAAAAATATAGAAAAGAGAGATCAACGCCTTACAATTCAGCCTCTTCGAGGGGCAACCTCCTTTACATTACATAAATGAACAATTCTTGGATGATTCAAATGACAAAACCTCCTTTCTATATATAGGAGTCTAAGGAGTCACAATATAACACAGCTGACCTAACAATAATAATATAAAGCCACAAAAATAACAATAGAGGGAT